>JARHVA010002370.1:385000-537500 GCA_037957365.1 Torreya grandis
ATAGATGAGTGTGTTTCATTAAACATAATTACCTTTTAGGTGTTTAATGAGTTAGGCATTATTGACAAGAATATTTATGAACCTCACCACAACTATGTTGGTTTCAAAAATGACATGGTGACACCACTAGGTAACATGAAGCTTCATGTCAATTTTAGATCTAAGATAATCATGATTGAGGTTTATGTGTTATAATTAAATACCTTATACAACATGATCCCTGGTCATCTTTGAACCAATGCCATATTGGTCATTGCATCAAAAAATTCTATGTATTCCAATTTTTTCATGAAGGTGAGGTTCATACCATGGAGGTTGACCTAGATCCATGGTAATTTTTATATACTAAGAAAAATCCCTCTAACAAAGCTTTGTCCATATCCTTGTGGGGCCCTAATGGTTCACCCAAAGATATCATATATGAATTTATCTTTCTCAAGGATGAATGGTTTGGTCATGTTCAATATCAATCAATTTTCATTCCTCCTACACCTATTGTTCACTCTTCATCACCATATTCCTATTTTGGGTGTTAAAATGTCTCTTGACTCTTATGATACATATTTTGATACGTATCCATGACTATCAAACCTCTTTTCTCATCATGAATCCTTTGGCATGGCATCAAAACACTTAATGTCTCCCCTACACTAGCATATAAATTTATCAATTCATATTTTGATTATCATTTCATCCATATCACAACATGTAACTTAATCAAGTAAACTTAAGCTTACCATAATCTCATGATGATGTCATAAACACCACCATCATCTCACTCATTTAGGTTCAAAGATCTCATTTACCAATAATGGCCCCACCCTTGATATTCTCATGGTTCAAGTCATGACCATTAATATGAATTATTTGGATTAGTATTCCCTACTTATCTTCCATTTGGCATCATTTTTAGCCTATCTAGGTCCTATTTGGCCATCTATAGAGTAGGTCACAACTTTTTAGGCTAAATCATAACCTACCCTTAAGGAAATATACAAATTAGGGTCAAGTAGTGGCTTGGGATATTTATGTCATAGTGATATATATAGTTTTCCATGACATCCTTACCAATCCCCTGTTTAATAGAATCCCACTCTCATAATTTATGTTGTTAGGCCTTGTAGTTCTCTTTGGCCTTTTTGGCCTATATATTCCTCTTTAGATATATCTTGAGCTAGAATTAGAGTCTTTTTATTTTTTAGGTATTAGTGGTTTAAATTAATCATAGGTGGTCCTATACTATCACCCTTTTTATTTTATTTTGGTATTTGTAGGTTTTTTAGTTCTGGTTATTCAGGTCTTTTTCTAGTCTTCTTAGCTAGTCTTTATCTCTCAAGGGCCTCCTACCGCCCATTTTTGCATCTCATAATAGTTGTGTTGGTATCATTACTTCAATTTCAGATTTATAACATTATTTTTATCCTTAAAAAATATTTACTACATCACCTTATTTTAATATATTCCTCTTGTGGTTATGTCTTGTATCCTTGAGCCACATCATTGTGCACATTCTATGGTGATTCACACTGATGGTAGTAGTCAAGGAAACCTAGGAAATAAGGTTGTAGCCTATAATATTCATGAACCATGAGGCCATGAGATTTTTTAAATTATTTTATTACTTACCAATGATATGAATAATGTTGTTGAGTATTGGGTAACCATTCTATACTTGATCGATGCCCATGCACTAAGAGTGTGTTATGTTCAATCCTTTCCTGAATCCCTTCTAGTCATGTCACATGTCACCAAGGTCTGGAATATCTTTAACATTTATTTCCTCCCTCTCTTTGAGTTTATTCATTATTTTCTCTCCTCCTTTGAGGACTTACATATTTCCCATATCCCTCATTTAGAGAACACCAGAGTAGATGCTTTGGTGAATGCCATCTTTGATTTCCTAGTTTAATGTCACTCTTTATCCCTTATTATGAAATAACTATAATTATAGATATATCATGTAGAGTAAATATTTATACCCATTGGATTGTGTTATAAACTACTCATCTATCACTATTCTTATCAGGTGAGTGTAGATAAATTGATCTATTTTATTTTATGTCTCTTACTTTTTAGTGTGTATTCTAGGTACTGCATAATACTCTTTATTATTTTGAACACCAAATACTTGTACTTGGGTTAAAATTTAATCATGATTCCTCTCACTCTATTCCTCCATATGATTTTACTACTGATCATGCTTACCACCTGGTCATTGAAAGACTATTTGCAATCCAAAATAACTCTCTATATAGAGTTAGGCCTTCTTGCACTACCCTGAGCCATTTTGGGATTTCTAAAAATCTATGTGGGCATTTTTGGATCATGTTTTTAAATTTAAGACACTTTTTTTGTGTATTTAACTATTTCCTAATATAACCAATGGCATGTGCCTCCCATTATCTTGCAGGGCCATGACCTTGGCTACATAAGCTCAAAACTACTTATTTTCACTCCCAGCTATTACCAAATGGCTAGAAAATGATCATGTTTGGATGAGATCACCCATTTTAATTCATATATAATGTCAAAAAATTCTTCCCTTGACCTTTTTAAATTTAAATATTACTTATTCTTGGTCTAATGGATCTTCATCTCTCTTGAGCTACACTCCTTGATCTTCTTGATCTCTTAGCAAATATTCACCTCTCTTGAGCTCTTCCACTACAAACTACTTGGTTTTTTATATATATTAAACTTCACACTTTTAAATTCACATATTCAATAGGTTTTCAACCTATATTTAATTCATTAATACTCAATTGTTTTCACTCCTACTGTATTGGCTCATGTGTTTCATCAATTGTCCTTACACCTAATTTATGTACTTGGATTGGTCCTCATGTCTCCTTGTTATTACCTCACATTATCTCTTTATTGGTTTGGTATCATATTATTAGATATATAAATCCACTATAACCCAATATTCATATAATCAACATCAAACTTAGGCTTTCGATTGGTAGTTTTCTTGCATTTTTGATTGAGCACTATTTGAGGGCACTTTTCTTGAAAAGTGACATGATTCATTTTTTAGTTTTAGTAATATTGACAAGTTTATACATTAAATTATAGGTTTGGATTCATTTTTAATAATAATTTAGAATAGGTTATGAAACACATTCACATTTTATTTTGAAAATATCTTTCTTGTTGAAATCATCTTTCATTTCATTGGTTTGCAAGATTTTGAATCATCTTTTCATTCTAAAATTACTTGTTTAAATAGTTTAGTTTTCTATTTTGAATCTTATTTTCATTTCCTTAATTTACTAATATTATTTTGGTTAGGCTAGTTAAATATACTTAATTTTCTATGAGATTGATCACACTAGCCCTAACCTAGTTCTATAAGTATGTCTTTGGCCTAGTGCAAACTGACAAATCAGAAAGTTACCATAGACCTCTAGTGGATTATTATGTCCTTCATCCCAATAGGTTTTTTATTATTTCCCCTCTGCCAAATCCTAGTGCTTTGGTTATATTTATGGAGTTAAAATTAATTACTAAGGATAACACTCGTATTTATTAATGAATTGTGCCTCTTATTGCTTCTACTCATTGATTATTATTTTGTGCCTTATATTTATATAACTATTTTGAAATCTACATTTTTTGGTCATGATATTTGTCCAACACATAAGGTGTTTATTACTATATGTATTTATTCAACTTTGATTCCAACTTTTCAACATATAATCCTTCATTAAACTATTTAAATAATGAAATCAATGCAATAATACATTAAAATATTGTCCAAAGTATCTCAAAATTAAGTCACACAATTACTTCTCATAATATATTACTTAATCTATTGGCTTATGATGTGTCATTCTACCCATTCCATATAATATTTATAGTACATAATTTTTAAATATCTAATGTAAATGGTTATCCTTCTCATTATATAAAAGCTTTTATATTTCATTTCTTGATTTTTTGAAAAATCATATTTTATTGATCAAGCTTTTTCCTATAAGTTTTAAGGATTGTGTTTGAATTTATATAATGCCCTACCATCTATATCTATGCAACATTTTAATTATTTATATAATATTTTCTTAGATTATTTTAAAATCAAAATTATCCAACAAGTTGTGTTTTCTTAGATATCATAACATAAATAAGCACATAATGATCCTATTAGTGAGTTTTTGCTTAAATTCAAAATAATGCTTACAAAGATGACTCACTAATTTCCTGATTTGGAATTATAAATTATATTATTTAAAATTCTACTTTAACCTATTAATTACAAGCAATTTTAAACTCATATACATATTTGGATGAATTTTTTCATACAATTAATAACTTTAAGATCAACCTTTTAGAGTCCAACATGCTTAAAAATTGGACTAGTTCCCCTATATATAGTGGAACTAAATATCAAGGTAAAACAACATCCAAGTAAGGCCAATGATATTAATTTTAACTATAATAATGAGATCATTAGTGTATCAATGTATTGACCTAAAAATCTAATATTCTTGTCCTTCCATCACAAGAGTGAATATAATTTATATGATTAGTTGAGATTCCTCACCAAGTACTTAAATGATTGATTGAATGCAATATACTCTATTTACCTCCACACCCTGAGTTTGACTCATCTCAGCCTTTACCTAATATTTATTATTTTAATATACATTGAAATTATTATATAGGTTTAGGTCATACTAAAATGGTTTTTTCTACTAATGCATAATATTCAAAACTTGATTGACAACCAAAAAAAATAAGTGGAAAGACACAATAATAATGTAACTAAAAAGAATTTAAATCATAAATATGTTCATGTGGTAACTCCAAAACAACCTCCATTGGTTTTTAATACTTATATATTAGATGATTTTATATGTGTGGTCATAGATGCAGGTAAATAAATTCATTTACTTTTCATGATCATTAAATTCCAACAAATGATTCTCAAAATAAACCATTATTCACATGAACTTTAATATATTCACATTCAATATTAACCAAAGGCATTATGGTTGATAATATTTCAATTCTAAACATGTGTACAATATAATCTATCACTATTAGTGGATATACTCATAAATATTTAGAGTATAAAACCATTTTTATTAAAGGATTTAATGTTCTTACTCATATACCTCTTAGGGTATCATATTACCTATCACCATAGGTTTTAAGACTATTTTAGTGTGGCTTTATTTATTTATATATAATGGACATATGATGTGTTACTCAGATGACCTAGGTTTAATCCAATAAAAATAATTCCATTCACATTACAAAATGCAAAAAGTCTATGCATAATAACAAAGTGATTACTATTCAAGTCACTCCTTGTGAATCACTAATACAAAATCAACATTATTTATTGCCTAAAAATCAATCAAAACAATAAATCATACAACCTTAATTGACTAATCTAGAGTTCAAGTACCAACTCGTGCACATATTTAGGTAATATTATCACATCCTCTTATGAATATTCAAGATTAAACATATATCAAGGGTTAAACCATAAAAAATAACATTCAAAGTAATAAAATTTATTCTTTACAAGAGGATACTAAAACTATCACATCTAATTGAAATCATAATTATTATAGTACTAGTGATAGTCAGTTCTAGTTACTATATATCTCATGATTATGTTGATGATGACATAATTTATGGTGGTAGATTTAACTTCATAGATTCATGTTATACATTATATGTTGAACTTGATCATGAAGATAAGGTGGAAAATTATTATGTATGTTATGGTCATTTAGATGATGTTAATGATTAACATTATTTGCTTGTCTCGTGTGCTTTAACATAACAATCTAATTTACATATCTTCTTTCTTTTTCCTCTCTTCTATGTTTTATATATATTTAGTGATTATCCTCTCTCTTGGTTTATTTATGTATTTTGTGTTCTTCATGCTTCCTTATACCCTTCCTATTGTTATTCTCTCTTGAGTTATTTGGTATTTCATGATTCTTTCTATTTTGACATCTAATTTGAATTTTTAATTTACCTTATTCATCCACATGTTTCAGTTTACTATGTCATTCTTCTATCCTCTTGGTTTGTTCTGATAAATTGTTTATTTTTCCCTTACCTTTGATCTATGTTTCCCATCCTAAAATCTTGCATAGAATTCCCATTGATGACTTCTCATACCAAGGCAAGTTTTAGGTTCATAGGGATGCTTCCCTTTGTGTTTCACCTCACTTTCACCTATTTTATTTTTCTCTTACTTTGTTTATTTATTATAAAAATGATAAAAAATAAATAAAAAATTATATTCTTTTATCTTTTTTTAGAATATTGTTACATATTTTGGTGTATCATGGTTATCTACTTATTGATGGAGATTTTACAACTATATTGTTAAAACACATTTTATTGGTAATATCATTACATTATATATAGGATATCAAATTTTAAATATGATTATAGATTTATATTTACTTATCACCTTTATCACTCCTAAACTTAAAGGCATCCTTTCAGAAAGGGAATGCTTACACTAGGAGAATTTTCAATATGCTTTAGGTTCTAGCTTTCTTAATTTATGGTATCTTATTGATTTTTATATTTGTTTATACATTATTATAAGTGTTTTAGTTGATTTAATTTTTATAGCAATGTTAATTGATTCAACCAAAATTTCATGAGAATTAGAGGCATTCTTAGGTAGTTTCTTCTTGAAGGATGGTTTTACATATATTTTAATGGTTGGTTTTAATTGGGTTTTGGGTTGCAATCTAGTACATAATTTGTCAAATTTGTTTTTATCAATAAAAATATAATAATTATGGAGATATTACAAAAACCATTGTGGAAAAATGGGTTGTAAAATGGTCTTGAATTAAGTGAGCTATGGAAGAAAATAATGAATAAATGTGAAAATAGATATTAAGGTGAGAAATGTTGAAGAGGATGGGATTTATTCTAGCTTCAAGATCAAGGAAGAATTATGAGGTTTGTCATGATAATATGAAGAAGAGTTTGGGATCAAGTTAATATTAGATATGGTTTTTAAATTTATATAAGGAGGAAAATGATAATTTCCAAAAGTAGGGTAGAGTAATTTAATAAGAGTACCTAATTAAAATATGACCTACCTTGGTGTTAGGTAATTCTAACTAAGACATTCCATTGATATATATTATATGCATATTATAAAAAATTTACACACACACACACATTATATGTTTTCAAATAATGAAATTCAATGGAATTTGGTTGATATTTATGCATAGATAAATTAATTAGATTAATTTTAATTAAAAAAAAAAACTAGTAGAGAATATTCAAGCTAGTCTACTTTCAAAAGGGTTAGTAGGAATGTTTTGGGAAAACCTTTGACATGAAAATATCTATAATATTGGAAGTATAAACATTGGAAATGGGTGGATTTGAGGCACTTTAATAATCTTCTAAAAGGTTTATTTATGGTATAGTTCTTTAAATAAGAAAACATTGACTTTTTCCTTAAAAAATAAATGTGGAGTTTAATAAATTAGAGAATTGTATTTCAACCTAAGTATGAAAATTTTGAAGAAGAGTCCTTGCAGAAAATGATAAGAAAATTTGGGTAAGATTATATGTTTTACCTTTAGATAATTGTATATTATAATTTTTCAAAATTATTCAACATTATTTAGAGGGGATTCTATGATTTAATCCTTAGAATAAGGGATGAAAAATATTATATATATGCAAGATTTAAAGTTTATATAGATCTTGTTATTCTAATGGCAAAGGAATTTTATTTTTGTTTTAAAATAAGAGAGTATATTTATAAAATTGAATATTAAAATCTAATGGGAATGTACTTTTTTCTATATTGAAGGTCATATTATAATAATTTTAGGAAAATATTTTGAAATTTTGAAAACCATTTTAATTTAAGAAAAGGTGTTGGGTTTGGATTTGGAAGATGAAAGAGAAAGAGATTTAAGATGAATTGGGAAATAAGGAACAAAAATGAAAGAAAGGGATACGGATGAGTATTTAATAAATAAGGAACAAAAAGTGGGAAAGAAAGAATAACCTATAAAATGGAAAATGATTCAAATTAGAGGTGATTAATAGGTTTACAGTGAATAAAAAAGGAAAAGATAATAAAAATGAACAATATAGAAGTAGGGGAAAAGATATAAGGAATTGTATAAGTGAAATCAAGGATGTAAATAAAAACTAAAAAATGTGAGAAAATAAATAAAGATGGTAGAAGAGAAAGAAGAAAGGGAGAGGTGTGGTAATAAATGTCAGTAGGGATTATGGAAACAAGTTCACATAGGTAAGGAGAAACAAAAAGAGGATGATCATAAAAAACAAGGAAAATAAGAAGAAAATATCAAAAAGTTTTTTTTGGTATAGGATGAAGAATATCTGAAGATAAATTGAAAGGGTTGTGGAATATTGATGAAAATTCATAGATAAGCTTGAGGATGAAAGGGAGAATGATTTATAAGATCAAAGGAGGAGGATGAATAAGAATCGAAGGAGGAAGGAAAATATAGAAGATAATGACTAGAGAAAATAATAAAAGGAATAAGATTTGAAGGTGATGAAATGGTAAGGAAATGTGCAACTTTTTAAAAATAATTATTATTTGAAAGATATATATAAATAAGAAGATTTTAACATGATATAAAATTTAATTGAAGATCATAATTTTTTTTAAATAGGGGAGATTAATGTTGATAGTGTGGTAGAAGAAAACTTTAAAAGAGAAAATTAAAGTAAAAAATAGTGAATTGGGGGGAATGAAGGTTTTTTATAAGGAAATACAAAAGGTGAATAAGAATGAGATAGGAAGTGTGAGTTGTGGAAAAATATTACAATAAAGTGAACTAGGAGAAGAGGAGAAAAAATTGGATAAAATCAAATGGAAAGGCTGGAATAATGATGTTGTAAAGTTAATAAGAGGATAACCACAAGGTAGTGAGATAAAGCAAGTTGATCAAAGGAAGGAAAATATATAAACAAAGGAGTGTGTGTATGTGTGTGTGTGTGTGTCGGGGGGGGGAGGGAATATATAGATATAAATGGTAACACTAGATATCATATCTTCAAAATTGAAAAGGAAAATTAGGAATACTAAGTTAAAAATATATAAATGTACAATGAATAAGATTAGATTTGGATATCAAATGACTATTGTTTATATGTTTCAATAATAGAGGTGAAAGGTTCCCCCATTTTTAATTTTACCATGGAATATTAGAGGAATGAAAGATCCTAATAAGAGGATCTTGCTAAGGTGATAGTTTTAATAAGATCATATATTGTTCTATAGCAAGAGAATAAAATATATGAGAAAGATTTTGAATATTTCCTAGTTGGTATGTGTAAGGTTTAGCATACAGGTGTTAGTAATGCAACTTGTAATTCTTGAGCACCTTATACTTTTTGGAATTCTTTAAAAGTAGTATTATCAATGGTAGGCAAGAATTAAAATTAGAGTGAATGTGAATTTTTAAGTTATAATTAGAATATTTCAAGGATGATGATCAATAAGTATGGACTAAATAGCCTAACTAGAAAAAAGGAGAACTTGGGAGGATATTTATATTGTACTTTAGAACATTTGGGGAAGAAGGTAATTTTTGTTGGTGATTTTAATGATATTATAGCTTTTATATATATATATATATATATATATATAAATAATAGGGGGTATCTCTAAGCAAACACATTCAGATAAATATTTCCAATGATTTTTTAATTTAAATTTTCTAATAAATCTATAGTTAAAGATAGATAAATATACTTATACTAATAGAAGGAAGGACTTTGGTAACATTTCAAATAGATTACACAAATTTTTAATATCTATAATTTAATTAAATGAAAATTAGATTTCAAAATCTATTATCTTGAATGTAATATGTTTATATAATAATCCTCTCACTTTATCTATTAAAATAGATAATGTTCTAAAAACATGACCTTTTAAATTTAAACTTGTTTAGGGATATTGATTTTGAGTATAGGATGAAGATTTAGTGGGCTAGTTGTGAATCTAGTAATAGATCTAAAAAGTTCACATTTTTAAAAAAGATAAAACAATTAAAGAGTTTTAACAAATAATGGAATAAGAATGTTTTTCAGAACATTTTTAAGGAAAAAAAAGGATATAAAAAGAATTTAAACTATTAAACTCTCAAAACTATATTTCTACTATGACAGATGAAAGACTATGGAAGGAATAAGAGTTTCTTAAAAATTAAATGATGTATATCTTAATGAGGAAATATTTTAAAGAAAAAAATCTCGTGAGAATTGGATAAAGGAAGGGGATAAGAATACATAGTCATTTTACCAATCAATAGTGGATAAAAGGAAGGGTAATGGTTTTTTTAAGATTAAATAAAGAGATGGATCAATTCTACCAGATACTAAAGTGATTAAAAAGGAGGCAATGAATTTTTAAAATATATTTTGATTGAGTAACTAAGTAATGAATAAAATATAGACATGTTTATCACAATCATTATTAAATTGATTATGAAAAAGAAGAATGAGGATTTAATGAAACCTTTTAGTAAGGAAGAGGTAAGGGTGGTTATCCATCAATTAGAAGGAGATAAATCACAAGGATTAGAAGGATTTCCTATAAAAATTTTCAAAAAAAAATGGATGTAATGGGAACTAAATTGACAATTCTGGTGAATTAATCTAGGTGTTTTAATATTTTTTTCAAAGATAATAATTTTAATTTCATTTCTTTGGTTCTAAAAAAGTTAAATCCATCTACCTAAACCAATTTCAGGTTGATTTGGGCATGAAAACATAGTTATTTATAAGTTAATATTAGATATACTAGAGATATTATTACCTTCTATTATTTCTACAAAACAAGGAGGTTTGTTAGAAATGGGTATATTTTGGATGGAGTGATCATGATTCATGAGATTTTACATACATTCAAATCTAAGAAAGAATCATGGATGATAATTAAGTTAGATATTTCAAAATATTATGATAGAATAAATTTAATTTTATTAAATAATAATATGAGAACCTTCAGTTTTACTAAAAATTGTATTTTTTGGGGAAATGACTTTTGTGAGTAGGGTTTTTTCTCAGTTTTAATCAATCAAAAACCATTGGGTCTTTTTTAAAAATTCACACATAATAGTAAAGGGAATATTTTGTATTTTTATTTTTTCATTATTATGAATGAATTTATAGTGAGGATTTTAAAGGAATACAAATCAAAGGGCAAGCTTAATGGTCTAAAAGTATTCCCAAATGATGAGTCTAATTTCCATCTTTAGTTCTTAGATGATTTTTTTTTTTTGGCTAGCAGAGATGAAAGAGGAAAAAAAATTAAATTAATATTTAAAAATCATGAATAATCATCAAATTATAAGGTGAGTTTTTAGAAGACATGTTTATTTTGTAAATGTTCCACATAGAAAACAAGCAATAATTTTGGCATCTTTGGGCATATGAATGGGAATTTTTTCCAATCAAATATTTAGGAGTGCCTCTTTTACAAGGTGGCCAAAGCCAAAATTTTATAATATCTAATTGATAATATGGGTAAAATACTTGTAGTATGGAAATAAAAAAGGTTAAGTTTAGTAGGAAGGATTATTTTGATAAAACAAAATTACAAGCAATTCTAACTTATATATTTTTTATTTTACAATTTTCATAGGGATTTTTGGAAAGAGTGAATAATGTTATCACATCTTTATTATGGCAAGGAAAAATAAAGATAAATGAAATTCACCTTACATAATGGCTAAAACTATATATTACCAACCAAGTGAGAGGAGTTGGAATAAAATACTTACAGCTACAAAATGAAGCTTTTTGGGAAAATTTGGCTTGGATTTTATATGAAGAGAGTGATCAGAATTGGAATTGGATGGTAAGAGGAAAATTTTTGGATTCAATCATACCAAATAGAATATTTTTAGGTAACCAATTGCCTTAGAGATATAATATTTGGAACTTTATTATTTCATCTAGGAAAGGAATCTCTAGTAATCTAACATGTGGGAAATTGGGAATGGCCAAAAAGTTGATTTTTGGGATAAATCATGGCAAGGATTTTAGGATTTATAGGATTGGGAGAGGTGATTTGGTAAAGGAAATTTTTTTTTTATAGGTAGCCATGGGAATTAAAGATTTATAAATACTAAGTTGAAACTATGGTACAAGAGAGAAGGCAAAGGCAATGGATATTATATGCAAATTATAATTTTATATATGATAAAAAGTAATCCTTGGATGAAGTGTTAAAATAAATATGGATCCCATTAAAAACATATAAATATATTATAAGATGGATATGTGATAAATATTTAAATTATAAGGTTCAAACAGGTTATTGAATCATATTATTTTTTATGTAATGGAAAATGAATATATGTATAACTTAATATGAAATGTATTTAGTACCCCAAAAGATAATTATTTTGATAATTATTTTTATGTTTTGACTTGTTTGGAAAAGGTTTTGACTTATGAACATGTTTAAAGAATGGGAATACTTTGTCTATATATATGTTCACTGTGTAAAGAATATAGTGAATCAGTTACACATTTACTTTAAATTATAAATATACAAAGAATAATTAGAATGTCCTCATATCAAATATTGATCAGGATTGTGTTTTTCCAAGATTGGTGAAGGATGGATTTTTTTCTTATCCAAAAGGAAATAAAAAACCATGGCATACTTTGGTAAGCTACTCCATCTAATATTATATGGAATATGTGGCTTAAAATGAATAACATAATTTTCAAGGAAAATGTATCTTTATGGAAGATATGTTGGTCAAAATAGAAAATCTATTTATGTTAATGTTTTGGCATCACTCAAAATCATTAAGGAAAGTATAAATATTATATAAATATTTATTTTGGGGAAATGATTTAAAAAATTTATAAGGACTAAGAAGTGAAGAAAATAAGATCTTATTAAAATACATCAAGAACATTGGAATCCCCCTAGATATGAATTTGTTAAAGTTAAATTTATTAAACCATCACATAATAATCTTGAGTTGATTGGAGAATTTTTTTTATTCATGAAGACAAATATATGTTTTAATGGGAGGTGTACTTTTTAATTATTAAGGAAACAAATAATGAAGTGGAGGTGACATAACTTGTGGAAGTTATGAAATTAACTTAAAATAAAGGTTTAATAATGTGATATTTAAAAGATATTTCCATGTGATAATTAACACAACAATTTTTTTTTAAGGATATTTCCAAGTGATACTCAATAAAAAGAATATATAAATATTTAAATTATAAATTGGAGATTATTCTTAGCGAATCAAAATACTTGATTGAATCATTCACTTTAGTACAACATAATCATTGTTTCAATAAATGTAATAAGGTAGTAGATAATTTTGAAAATTTAGGTGTTGACCAAACCCCTATAACTTCATTATCACGTTAGTAAATGAGTGAATGAGAAGTCTTAGCTAAAATTATTAGTATAAAGAAAAAAAATTAAATTAAACAATGGAAAGGTGTCAGAAAATTTGATATGTGTATTGCATTGATTAGAGGTGGAAGATTAGGAGGTTGGAATTTTCATTATGAAAGCAAGTTTTTGGTAGATTATGGAAGTTATATAATACTATAATTATTATTTATTAGAATAATTGAATGTACTTATTGCTATTTAGAATGGTTGACTTTTTTTTATGATAGTTAGGTATTAATATTTTATTTTTTTGGATAAACTAAGAACATTTTCTCTAGGGTGTAGAAGTTCCCTTCTAGCTTTTGTATACCTTTAAGATTTTAGTCTCATTATAAAACTTGGTTTAGGTGGGATCTTTGGGTTTTATTTGATCTGATATTGAATTTTGATAATAATTTTATGTGTCTATAATGATTGTGTCTATTATATTATAATTTTTTTTTAAGATGGATTTATGGGTTTACAAATTATTTTTTAAAATTTAATGAGAATATAGGTTATTTATCAAGCTTAGCATATAAATATTTGATTGTTAATCTATTTTATTTATTGTGTGGATATTGAGATGTATTTTTTTCCTCTCATGCTTGAGGTGACTACAATTAAAATGATTCATTTGTATCAAAATTTGGGTTTTTGATTTTCTAATGTGTTGTTGTAGAGGTGGAGTATGTGGTGGTAGAATTTTTGGTTTTTGATTTGATGATTGGATTCTATTTGTGTTTTAATTAGAGGATTTATCTAGGGGTTTATTTCTCATTCAATGTTTTTGTGTACATAAGTCTATTTTAGAATTTGATTTTGGTCTTATGATTTATAGGGTTAAGAATGGTTTATCTTCATTAGTTTGATCTATATTTTATATTTTTAAATTTCATTCTTTAACATCTGCTATTTTTTTCATTAAAGGATAATAATTTTCATAAAAATAATGATGATGTAGATGATAGAATAATGGCAACATAATTTATATGGAAAATAGATCTAGGGATATATGATTTTATATCTAAAATTCATAAGAATCTAGAATGATTGGTTAGGTTCAGTAACAAAACTAGATTATTTTAAATGTAATAACTTTTTTTGCTTATATTTAATTTTACAAAAAGTAGTTGTGATTTATGTAAAAGGAAATTTTAGATGTTAAGCTATAAAAAAAGAAAGTTGTAGTTGACCATAATTACATTCTTATTTTTAGATTCTAACTATTTTATAGGATTTTTAGAGATTGATGCATGTGTGGGTGACCTTCGAACCCTCTTTTTATTGATAAAAAAATAATTTGTTATACATACCCTGATCTAGAATCTATATTGCATGTTTTATTACATGGCTATTTTTATTGTTTCATATACTTGTTACATTATATGTTATGTTATTTTCCCTATGATTTATTCGATTGATTATGTTTTGTGTTTTTATGCATGTTGCATGGTATGTATTTACTATCTTATTTATATAAGATGTTATAATTTTATATTTTGTGTTACTTATGTGTAATGTACTTCTTTTTTATTTTTATTTATTTATTTCACTTGATTATTTTATTTTTTATATGTTTTTATATGATTGTGTATGTTTAAACTATTTAACTATACTATGTGACACGATATGTTTAGTGTCATGTTTTATATCATGCATACTATTACTTTCAAGATATTATGTGTATTTCTTATGTTTTAATGGTTATTATCATGCATATGTTAACTAATATTACCAATGTGCTTTATTTTTATATCCTTTCATTGTTAGGGTATATTATTACATTGGGCATATCTCTTGTCCCTATTTTATTATTACAACAGGTAATATCTCTTGTTGTTTATTTTTTATTTCATTTATGTATATCACTTTCCCCTCCCATTTCCATTCAATTCATTCATTTTATTTTTCTTTGGCATATTATTATTAGGTTATCGATGAGATTTTATGATGACATATATAAATGATTGTATACATGTGTTAAAAATGTGCTTTCCATATTGTTAATTTTTATTTTATTTTTATCTATGTTACACATGGTTCATGGAATATTTTTATTTTAATATGAGTGATATGCAAGAACATCCTCACCTCATATGGGGGTATATAATCAGCTTGTTCTATCACAGGTTATATGGTTTCAATTAGTTACAAGATGTCAAGGTTATAGAGTGAGTTCAAAAGGTTATAAAGAGGTACCAGATGTTTTATTCTTTAACTAAGAAGATTTTTGTCACTTGGAATGGTTAATAGGATTTTATATTTTAGAGGTTTTTCCATATGGTAAGGATTTTTGATACATGAAAAAACATAATTTTTAGGGATGAAAACATAGTACGCATACCATTAGGTGTATTTGTTCCTAATGTTTATTTTCATATTTTAAACTATTTGATTAGTTACATCATTATTTATTCATTCATTCATTGATCTAGTTGTAATCATTAAAATAAAAATCAATTACACTTGAGATGTTTGCATAGGATAATTGATGATCATTCATGCATGTTCAATGGAAATCAAGAGATTCATGTATATAGCGAAGAGAAAGGATTTTCCTATTTTAAAAGGTACTTAATATAACATCTCTTATCCTTTTTGCTTTCAAATAACCTTCATATTTAGTACTAAATTAAAGCATAACTTATAGATATCAAGGCATCTAAAGCAAACATAGTATCCTCCTTTGATTTATTTACTTTAATGTATATACATACCCACACGTTAAAGTGGGGATCATATAGACATATAATTTTGGCACAATACTTTTAAATGTAATGTTACTATCATGTTTATATATATATGGATCAATAATTTAAATGGCTTATTTTTAACCCATTTTACTTTGTGTTTGATTGCACACATGCTTTTATTATCATCCATTCATAAACATATTCAAATATATCCTCTATTTTCTTGATATTTGATCACCTTGACCATTTTTGTAATAGTAATAGTGTTCAAAACACTATCAAACCATCCTAATACTAGTCATGTCACTTATGGGTCCTTCCTTCCATTTTACCATGTTTCATTATACCATAATTTTCAACTTTCACAATGTCACCTTGTACATGAATATTGTCTTAATTTGTATTCAATATTTATATATATAGAAGGAGCTTAATACATTTTAAATAATTGAATAAGAGACACATTGATCACATCACATCATAATTATAATGAAGACATTTAGATATTGCATTTATTGATTTCCTTTTATTTCATTGAAGAAATATTGATGAATACTTGTACCAAGAGGACTAGTAAAAGATCTTATATAATCACACTAATTTCATATTTTATCTCATCTCTTAGAGATAAGGGTTGGGATTATCATATATATGGATTTTATTATTAAAATTCATGACTATTGATTTCCAACTTGTTAAGAATTATGGGTCTGACAAAGATAGGACCCTAAAATAAAACCAGCTTTTCATTGTCTTTACAAGGTATTTTTGGCATGGATTAGGTCTTGATAAAGGATAATACATTTTGGTAGTTTCAAGCAATAATTCACTGATATGAAGGAGGTTTATTTTGATCAAGTGCAAATGAAGGGGTTCATATATTTTTAAACCAAACTTATCAAAATAATCATTGTCTGAATAGGATTTCTAATTTTAGGGTAAACTATCACTATCAAAATTATATGATATTAGTTATTATTTTTTTGGGATAGTCTAAGTCTAGTCACTTCATTGTATCACATTCATCTTTATACATTCTTTTCTACACTATTGTTCGATCACTTTCATATAATTTTTATCCTCTTTTATATTTTAGATGGGTTAAAAGTTAGGTATGTGCTTATAAATACCCTTATCAGTTATCAATTGTTCTAGTTAATTTCATTTTATACTCACCTTATATTTATGGTAAATATTTAGTTATAGTATTTTAATATGTTCTGGTCAGAGTTTAACTTGAGCTTATTTTTATGTATTAGTGTAGTTTTACTTATTTTAATATTCCTTGTGCACTATTTCATCAAAACACTTATAACTCTTTATTTTGCATAGTCATTTTACTTTATTTTTTATTAGTGAATATAAATAAGTGTAAAACATGAATATTCAAATTGTCTAAATTTTTTCTAAATTAATCATAATTTTAAATTATACTTCAATATTTTTAAAATTTAGGAATAATATTAGGTTACTTACCTTGTTAGTTTTATATTCACTATGTGTAAGTTTTAGGATGGACTAAAACTAGATCAAGAGTCACTCATATTTGGAAATTGACTATTTGGACCTACCTAGACAAATCTAATAAAATATGGATGCATTTATAAAATCAAATCCATTTATGTCTGCCAAAAATGTCCTTGTAAAATGTGATAAATTATTTCAACATGGATCATTGTGCCTACTTCTGAGCCATTATTTTATTTAATATAATAAGTTAAACTTTTATATAGGTCCAAAATTATTTATCCTTAATTATGAAACCCTTCTCTAATTTTTATATAGGGTTTACCTTAAAAATGGAATATAAAATATAGGTTGATCTTACCCCAACCATTACATAGCTAAGTGTATTATTATTTCTTACATTTAAAATACTTTGAAGAGGGATCAAACTGCATAGTTATTCTAGTTAGTTGTATGTGTGCAATAGTGCTCCTTTAGTATGGATACAAATTGTAACTTGGATTTTAACACTTGAAGATATGAAAACATGAATTTTTTTTGGTGTTTTAATCTTTTACATGGGTTAATCCTTTGAGGAGTTTCTTATTTATAAAGCTTACAGTTGTTCCTTTTAATGTGTAGATGTAAAATATCCTCTTGGTAAGTGATAGATAGATTATTTAGAGACAAGAATAGTCTTATCCCTTTTGTGTATAAATATATGACTCTTTGGGTAAATTTACCCACCACTAACATGAAAAATGTATAGACTAAACCATAGTAAATATTTGAATTTAATAACATGACCATTAAAAGGTGTATGGATAGATCTAGTACATGTGGATGATTTAGGTAAATTAGAGACATATGAGTATGACTAGAGGTGTCCAAAAATTATAAAATCATGATCTTATTATCAGGATGTAGTTTGATAAGGATAATAAGTTGATTAGGCATAGACTAAGGAATTCCTTTATGTGACTGATAACAATTCAATAAGTTTGGGCCTGCAGAAGGTAAAGGGATAAGAATTGACGTGGGAAAGATTCATACATGTACACACAATTTGTGTATGGAAAAGATAGGTCAATATTAATTTTTTCAAAAATCTAATATCATATTTTTGTCTAAATTATTTTATCGTAGTATTGATAATGATAGAGTAAAACTATTAATAGATCATGTACCTTTGTTTGTAACTAGTATTTATCTTTTGGATAAGGCTTCAAGTGTATATCTTATTTCATGCAAACCTATAATGAAACATGTAGCAATCAATGTACACATAATAAATGAAATATAAATGAAAAGAGTTAAATTAAACATTTTAAATTTGAAGGTAAAGTTCAATACCCTACATGAGGGACCTCCTTCCATTATTGATTGAGACATTAGGCAATGTAGTTATGTGGTTATGAATAATTTAAATTAGAGTTCCCTCTTCATATATTAATAGATTAATGATTATTAAGAGTTTAGAAAGACCAATTTAAATATAAAATCCACATATTAATCATATAAAAATTTATTTCTTAAAATGACTTTTATTGTTTTAATTAGGATCATAGACCTCATAGAGGGGATATGATCCATGTCCCATAGGTCTTCTAGAAAACCTACACCCTAGGGTCATAGCCTAGTGGGTAGGCATGACCCACTTGGTAGAGTGTTTTAAAATTAGGTTAATTTAAAATTGATTATTTTTATGAATCCCATGTGGACATGTAAGATAATTTATTAGGTATAATACATTGCTTGAAATAAATGCCATCATGCTAAATAAAAGTATGGGTCCTTTATGACATGAAAGGACCCATGTAAGATAGGGTACTCTCTTAATTAATAGGTTACTAGCTATCTTAAAGAAAGGATTTTGACTCTCTTATTATTTAAAATCCATGATAATTATTATGATTTATTTAGGGTAAATTTTGGTGGTGGGAGATTTGGACTAGAGAACAAAAGAGCTTGAAGGAGCTTAGGAAGTACAAAGAGTAAAGGTTGGTTCTTTTATTTCTCTCTTTTATGTTTGAAAATATTTTTTAAATTAATAGAATTTGCTTATTTCTCACTATCTCTCCTCTACTCTCTTCCAATACCTTATTTTAATTTTGAGGAGTATTGAAAATGAAAATAAGATGTTTGTGGAAATAGATTATCTCTCTTATTTGATCCTCCATTTTGAAATAGAAATTATTTTTTTGAGCTTATATAATCATTTGTTGAGAATAATAAATATCTCTCCATTCCTTTTTATTTCATTCTAAAGGGGATAAATATTAAAAATAGATAGTTTTATTTTGGTTTACATGTTAAATGATTGAAAATAATGGAATATAAATTATTTTTTTGAGCTTATATAATCATTTGTTGAGAATAATAAATATCTCTCCCTTCCTTTTTATTTCATTCTAAAGGGGATAAATGTTAAAAATAGATAGTTTTATTTTGGTTTACATGTTAAATGATTGAAAATAATGTACTTCTCTCTTTCCTCTTTCCAACCTCTTTTATCATTTTCCCTAAAATTAAGAAAGAACTTGCATTCATATAAATTGAAAAGTGAGATTTTTTTACCGAAAAAATTATATTTATGTTGAAAATGAAATTCAAATATTATTCATTTTGGAAATGTATATATTGATCACAATGATCTTAATGATCAATTAAAATAATTTTATATATATTTTTTTACTTCATATATTATAAAATATTTTTAAATGAGTAATGTGATGAAAATAAATGTTATGTTTTTATGATTATTTGAATCTTGAATAAATTATATTTGTAATGGAATTGGTTATTTTAAGTTGTGGTTACCAAACAAGATAAGGAGTCTATTAAGTTAAAATTTTCTTTCTAAATAGATAATTGGAAGTATATACAAATGAAATTAAATGGTTGGTGTGTGTGTGTGTGTGTGTGTGTGTGTGTGTGTGTGTGTGTGTGTGTGTGTGTGTATAACACACTCACATACACAACCTATTAGGATTTGTAAGTGTGTGTGTAGACACACACACATATACAGTAAATATTAAATAAATCATCTTGAATAATTTATATATACAACCATTCCATTGGAATGAGATTGGAATTGTTGATTTATTATCATGTAGGTTCACCTACAATGTAAAAACAAAAAAAAAATGAAAGGGAGAAATAAAATTAAAATGAAAGAAGTTGAGCTTTATTTGTTTGCATAAAAAAACTTAGATTTTTTTTAAGAGTTAACCTAGATCCTAAGGAGGATATTCCTCCAATCCAATGATGACACCACATAATAAAATAAAGAAAGAAAAATTTTAATTTATTTAATTGCATTTGTTTTAATGATTTATCACCTATGTAAGTTTATATAGATCAGTCATTAAATAAATTGATTGTCCCTCTATAATCTTTAAAAAGCAATTTATTTAACACTTTAATGGAAAACATTGATTTTTAAATGAGTGTTATAAATTTTATTTACAAATGGGTAGTTTGAAGTGGATTCCTTATTAGGCTAAAATAAATTATAAAAGAGTTTTATTTAAATCTTTAATGACAAAATACATTTTAGAAGATTTATTTAAATTTTAATAACTTGCACATAAGAATTAAGAAATTAAAATATTTGATTAATAACCTGGTTACTTTAAAATAATGATACTAATGTTTTTCTACCTAGTTCAACTTGATTTTAAGCCCTTTTGAAATCAAACTAATTTAAAATATAAACTGATTATTCATCAAAACTAACAGTTAAAACTAATTTCATTACATTGTGTAATATGTGATCAATACTCATATGAATTTTAAACCTTTCAAAAACCTTTATTTATTATCTATTCTGGATGCCATTTACAAGAACAAAATTGCAATGGCCCTTCTCACCCCAAAGTTATTTTAGAATGGATTTTAAATAAATATTTATATTTAAATTTTTCAAACTCTGATATCTCTAAGTTATTCTTTTAGGATACTAAATACGGGATCTATAATCAAATAATTTTTACTCCCTTTATGAACCATCATTTTTAGCCAATTCTAAGAGATAAATTTGCAAGGGCAAAATCCCTTTACCTCCTTATTCTCAAAATTGAATTAAAACTGATGTAGATAAAATATATAGAAATTAAATTTATAAAAATAAAAAGTTGAAATAAAATTTTAATAACTTAATAGTATCATTGTGATAATAAAATAAATTTAATCACAAGATCAACTATTTTTAGCAAGGTAAATCTAAAGCTGAGTTACATAGTATTTTGGTAAGGAATTGTTCTAAGCAAATAAAGTCACAGTGGAATGATTAAAAAAATATTGTTCCTTCACTATAAAAATAGTATTATACCTTAAATATGATGTTTATAGTTTAATTAATAGGTTTTAATTATTATTAAAAAAATACACTTTTTTTAATTTAGTTCTAGGGGTATTTTTTACACCTATTTATTAGCTTGGAGATTGGTATGTTTATGTATTTTAAAAGGATTTCTTGTTTTTATGGTTGTTATAGTATTCTTTTGATGTATATAAATGGGTTGAGACTACCCTAACCTATTATATCTCTTTATTTACATACTTGTTGCCTTGGTTTGAGTTTTGGGCCATTTTTATAATCATCTATGTTTGGCAGTGGTTGATATTAGGTAGACCTATGATGGTCCTTTTTAGAATTTATTTTGGAATGATCTCTTGTAATAATACTTGACCTTTGAACTTGAATTTAGACCCATAATGTGCATACTTATCATATGTTTAGATTCCATTGTTACCCTTAGTAATGTTTAATTATGTTTAGATCAACTAGTGGCATGGGATTTAACCATAATGGTTAACCTTGTTTCATCAAAACATATCATTGAAAGACAAAGGTTGAATTATTTCACCACTAAATTAAGACTCATTTAGGAATATGTGAAATAAATAAATCTTGATTCTACGTGTGATGGGATCACCATATATATGTAGGTAGCTTGATAAGTAGGCATGGGCTTAGTGAACTAACCCTTAGGATGCCCCTTTGTGTAGGAGGTATCAACTAACTTAAGGATGTTATTAGAATAAAATGATTAGATAACTAAATTTAGGGTGGGAAATTTATATCTAAATTTAGTGAGTTCTTGGAATGCATGCTTAAATATCCAATCCTTAGTGTGCTTGTTTACTCATGATTGGTAAGGTAGTCTTCTCTGTGTATGTGTATATTGTTCTTTTCAGATGTGTGGTTTTCTTAGTTGATAATTTGTTTGGGATAGTCACCCTAGTTCATTTTTTATTGTTTTAGTTTATTTTATGTTTTCATGACCTTCATGTCACCATTAAAGAATTATTTGAGAGATGTAGCTTCTCTAAGTAGTGTAAATAAACTATTGTGAGATTTTGGCCTCATTAGAATAAGATAATGTGAGTTCCTTGTCATGATTAACTATAATTATGTCATATTGAGGTATAATTTAGTCTAAGTATACATACCTTGTGTCATTTTTAGTTTTTGAATATTGTCATTTTAATTTGTATTTCTTTTGAGTAGGTGATGAGATCTTAGTAGCTTGCTTTTGTGACATATTAGATCCCTTTTTGGATTTAATATCCAACCCCTTCAGTGATGATGTATCATGAAGGATTATATCTCAAGTGAAATTAAAACTAAATCAAACCCTAATTATATGGAGTGGATAAGTAGGCTACCCAAGTTGTGGGGGGGCATCGAATCTAGGTTCTTAGGCTAGGTTAGGGTTGATGTCATCTTCCTTCTTGTTGGGATTGTATGATAATGCTTGGACTAAATATTTTTGAATATAAATTAATGATCTACCTAATTCAATACATAATTGTTTGTGTCACACTCTTTTGTAACATTTAATTATTAATAATAAATTAATAATTTTTAAAAAATCCCATGTTTTTTCTCAAATTTTAATTAAGTTTTTCATATTAATTTTTGGGCATAATATAAAGGAAGGAATACACATATAAGTAGGTGAAATTTATTACCTTTTAACCTACATTGTATAATGGGATGATAATTCCCTAAGGTAAGTGTCATTGTGTAAAACATGGCTTGGAAGATAAATACCCTAACTCTCATGAATATGGAGAATTATTTGAAAAAAAACAAAAAATAAATTTCACTCTAATTTAAATTATCTTTAACCTTTAATAGGTCTAATATGTAATTTATAGAACCCCATTCTAGGCTCGTATGTAAAGGTGGAATCCCATATTAGATCCGTATGTAAATCTAAAAAAAAATGAATCGACTTTTGCAAACATATTTTAGATTTTAAATTCTAGATTTAGTAACCTCAATACCAACTTGAAAATATAAAAATGCATACATGAACAACATCCATGCCCCATAATCTAATATAATTATCTTTATCTAATATATAATTACATAAATCTATATTCCACTATACCCCCAATATGATAAATATGATAACATGTCACTCATGTAATTGTAAAATGTGTGTAGATGCATTGAATACTCTCTAATATATGTTATATCTCTAATAACCTAGATCAATCTAATAATTTAACCCAATTTGAACCCTCTAAACCTTGTAATATGTCCCAAAATATAAATTATCTATACATTGAGGCTTGAATCATTATGATAATCCCAATAGTATGTCCCCCTTTTGAGGTGAGGAATGTAGCCTTGAAATTACTTATCTCAAAATAAAATGTTTAAATGCATCATGTTATATATAAATATGTGATAATGTAAAACATTTACTAACATGAGGATAATATCTCATCATAATATAATTAGATCATTAAAGCATTTATGAAACATATATCCTCAGGAATACAATAGTCATAGAAAGATAGATATATAAATTAAGCGCACAATAATAATCATCACATATAAAAATATTAAATAATAATCTATCTAGGAAGATGCATGATATACAAAATAACATTGAAAAAAATAAAAATATGGATCATGGTACCAAAATATTATTAGATAATTCTAGATTTATCCACACATATACACACAATTGTCTCTTCTATGATTCAAAAAATATAAGCACACACAAAGGTACTCAATTTCACATAAAATAGGATTCAAACATAGTACACTTGAATAACATGTAATGTCACACAAGATAATGTCCACACAAAATTAACAATAAATCTCACACAAGGCAAGAACTACATAAATGTAATACACACTCAAGGATCACACTATATAAAATAGAAGAATAGATACATATGAATGTATGAAATGAAACATAATATGATCACACTATGTAAAAAAAAAATAACAATCATTCATATAAAAATCAATATTAATGTATATTATCGATGTATGTAATCATTACACATGGTAATAAATAATATCCACATAGAAATCTAGGTATTATAAGCAAGGGGAAAGACATGCATAATCAATATAAAGTGGTTCAATATGATAAATGGAATGGTCATATAAATATGTAACCTAAATATATTTTGCAAAGATATTCCCCTAGTGTGGGCATGCATGGTTCATTAGCTATAAAAATGATTCACATTTACATGTTCAGGTCATATGAAAATTTTATGTCCTACACTCACTCATGTATACCATTAAATGTATGTTCATATAGAAATGGATAGGTAATATATCATAATGTGATAAACAACATGAATTAAAAACATATAATAATAATTCATGTCATGAGTAGGTCCATATTTTTTATTTTTATGAATATTTTAATATGTTTATATTTTTAGAATATTTTGACACACGTTTATCTAGTCAATCAAAGCCAAGATACAAGGCTTGAAGAATATAAGAATGCAACAGATCTGAAAAATCCATAACATATGTCAAGGAATAATAATCACCAAATAAAATACAAAAATATTATAAATAAAATTAAGGAAACATGCCCCCACTGTATGTGTGAATCACAACATTGTAACTTGAGATAGTAACTCGAAATAGGAGGATACATGTCCCCAATGGGTAATAGTTGGTCTGTGTGTTCATGTCATAAAATATATGTGATCATGTAAGATTAATGTAAGCCATAAAAGTATCAATTATATATATTTAATTTATAGGTAAATAGATAGTATGTTGCAAAGAATGTCTATTAGGATCAAACCACTATAAACAATGCATCATCATAGGATAGTGTCATGGATTTTTAAATCAAGATAAAAATATCAAAATGAAATGGCCAAGAAAAAATATCACAATCACACGAAGGGTTGGAATAATAATCAATATAATAACATGTGTATAAATGTATGTCAAGATAGAATAATAGAGGTAATAAGTAATCAAGCAACATAAACAAGCTATATACAATAGATAATGTTTTAACTGGATAATATCCCACATAATTAGGATTCACATATATAGGACTAGTATCAATTTATATGAATTTATTATACCCTAGCTAAGGAGTATTATAAATATATCTATTTTTTAATCTTAAAAGTTGTCATATGTTATAAAATATTGATCATCACTATTATAATCAACCTAACCATGGTAAATAGTGTAACTACAATAGTCATAGTAACCTATGAACTATCCCAAATGATTATAGGAGGTGTCTTATTTTTTTTAGAATTATTTATAAAGATTTAAGATTGGGATTTACACCCAAATCACACAACCATGTACTATTATTTTTTATCTCAATAGTATGGTTATCCACTAAATCATATATTGTGCATTTTAACCCAAAACATCTATTTGTAGAGTGTCATGTACATATATGGTAATCAAAAGATACATTACTATTGTACCCTTAGATATAGGCCTATTCATATCAACTTATTTTTGGGAAGAAATATATTTAAGGTTGCACTCAAGTAAATTTTATAGTATCTTTTGATGAGGATTTGATGATATTGAAAATTGCCTCCTTTGTGGCATTGACAAGACAAGCTAAATAATTTGTTTCTCTATGTTACAATACTTAAAGGAGCCTTTATTATTAATATATGTATGCAAATGCCCATGGTATCCAAATGTCATACATTAATATAATGTGGATGGTATTACATCCATAGCATGGATCCATGGTTGACCCAAGAGTAAGTTATAGTGTATATTATCAGGCAATACTTGAAACATGGTGGTCAATGTATTGGGTCTTACTGCCACATCTAATGATATTTTTCTAAGTACATGGTGAGAAATATCATCAAAACTGATTATTATATTATATTTTTTTTGAATTATATCTATGTTAACTCCCAATTCTTGTAATAATGCTATGTTGTAAATATTCAATCTCAAAACTTAATCTTCTAACACCCTAGTATTTTTTTAATGGAATGTCTTCTTTGATTACATGTTGATTGGATAACTCTTCTTATAAGCCAACCTTATTTCTATCATGAAGATTCATATAAAATTCTTGTGTTGAATTGAGTAAATGTGAATAATATGTATATTTGTATTCTTGATTTATTTATTAACCTATGAATTATGCTCATATTTAAGTCCTTGTTTACCTTTATTAATAGATGTTGAGATAAGGTTAATAATGTCTTGTGCATTCTTACCTAATACTTGACCATTGTACCATAAATTTTTAGCTATATGAGTCCAAAACATATTGTGTCACATTTATGGATTTTGGTAAAATTTTATCCTTAACAAAGGCTATCATGTCATTATTTAAAGTATGATCCTTATGATTTTGAAGAAGATCGGTCAAGCTAACCTCTAAAAAATAATTGTTCTCTAGATAAAACACCTTATCATATTAATCTAAAATAATTTGCATGAGGAATTGTACAATAGGCATGGACAATGTCATCTCATGAGGGATATCCATAGAAATGTATACCCAGTTTCCAACCCACTTAACCTAACACTTCACATTATACCAAATCTTAAAGTGGAAAAAAACACAAGAAAATATCCTACTCCTAATCTGAGGGCTAAGATAAAATGGGTTTTAAGGAATGTAACCCTAGGAGAAAATAATTATTTCTAAAGGGGAAATTATAAATTAGGTCTAAAAATCAGGCCTAAATATCTAAATTTTAAACTCTATAAATAAGAAATAAACCCTAATTAAAACTTAAGGTTTGACAATGCTCAATATAAGGATTGGGTTCACTAATATATTTCACCTTTTTTTTTAATATATCTAAACAAGTTTAAAACTATGAACATTCATATTTTTTAAGATTTTTCTAAATTAAATAAATCTAAATGTAAAAGCAAATGTTCAATTACACTTTATTATTTTTTTAAATAAGTAAGAAGACTTGGGTACTTATCTTTTTATTATTCAATTCATGGCTAATAATATGTGAAGGTTGTAAAAAGTACTGAAACTACATCATAAGTCACTCAAATCTATAAATTTAATGTTTGGACCTACCTAGATGGATCCAGTAGAAGATGCATGCCTTTGAAAACTTAAATTTGTGTGGTGTCTAGCAAAAAAAATCTTGTAAGATGTGTTGGATTATTTTAAAACAAATCATTATGTGTGGTTTGGAACCATATTTATATGAAATATAATAATCTCACATATATGTGCAAGTCCATAATTTTGTCTCTTTCACTTTTAAACCCTAGATCCACTTTTTATACTAGGTTTACCTAAAAATATGGATTGATCTAACTTGAACCGCTACCTATTGAGTGGATAAGCACTGCATATGATTCTATCACTCCGAATAGGGATCAAATTACACATATTTCTCCTAACTAGGTGAATATTTTTAGTAATTCTCCTTTATTATAGATGCAATTAGTAAATTTTATTTTGAAACTTATGTAAACTTGACTTGGCTTGGGTGCTTCAGACTTGGTTAAATCATGTTCCATTGATGGGTTTCTAATTTCAAATCCTTAGGGTTGTTCTTATCAATGTTTATATTTATGAGTTTCCTCTTGGTAGGTGATAGATAAATGTTTTCTAGATAGGAATAGGCTTATCCCTATTCTGTATCAATAGTTAACTCTTTGGGTGACTTTTTTGTCACTAACATGAAAAATGTATGGGCTGAACCATATGAAAGATTTATAATCGATAAAAATGCTTTTTTAAAGGAACATAGATAGATGCAGTATAGGTGGATAATTTTGGTAAATTGTATCTATCTGAGTATGATTGGAGGCATCTAGAAAGTAAGAAATATTGATTTGATGATCAATAGATAGTATGATAAGGATAATAACAAGAATAAGCACAAACTAGGGAAGTATTTTAGATATTTGATAAAAAATTAAATGTCCAATCCCATAGAAGGTGAAAGGAAAGAATGATTTTTGGAAAGAGTGAGATATGTACACACAATTCATGTATGATAAATATAGGTTAATATTGACATTTTTAGGTTTTAAATACTAGCTTTGTGTGTCTAAAATAGTGTACCCTATGAATATTTTATGTGTACCTCTCAATTATATAATCAAAAATATTATAACTCTCTATTTTTTTCCTCCAACTATGTGGGAGAAGTGTCTTATAACTCTCTAGTGTGCACCTCTAACTATGTGGAAGAAAATATTTGTAGTGTGTGTAGTGTGTATCAACAAGTCACTGAAGCTAGAATAAATGGATCATATGCCACCTTTTGAGATGTGGGATAACCTACATATAACTCATCTCAAAATAAAGGACTATACATACCATGTATAAAATATATAAAACATAAGAGGAAATAAACATTGAGATAATATTTATAACACATATTTTGGTATAACATAGAAAAATACCAATATATATATATATATATATATAATGATAATGTACCCACTAAAGGTATAAATCTTATAATAAAAATATGAATATAAAAAGGTATGTATGACTCAATAAAGTATGATCATTGGTGGTCGAAATAATGTAAATAGGATGTTCATGATAATATGTGTATATGAATCAAGAGAGTGAGTGCACTAAGCATATAAGTCATGTACATTTTTTAGAGTTTGATAAACTATGAACATTCTAGGTGTAATATAAATGTATATTGTTTATGTGATTCAAGATATTTTGAAAAGGATCTATTTAACATCCCCAAATATGATTTTTGTACTCAATATTAGTTGTATCATGCCCTTAGTGAGTGTTATATGATTTATGAATCACCATAAAGGTGTGTCTCGATCATGGGGAAAATTTAATTGATGTAGGTACAAAAAATCCCCACTATGACTAGGGCATATATCATGTAAACTAGAATAAGATTCCCCAAGAGGATAAAAATGGTCTAGAAATATATCTAAAGGTGAATTAATTAAATATAATGTTTTAAAATGTTTAAAATATTTCAATAAGTATTTAAAATTACGTATAGATAGATCAAAAACATATTCTCAAGGATAGGGAATTAAACACATTAAAAATTAGGATTACATGAATAGAGCACACAAGTGATTATGACCATAATTATTAACCCTCTCAATAAAGCCATATAGTATATTAAGATTTAAAGATGGTTTGGTATACAAATTTCAAGTCAACTAAGAAATGTAAATCATTTTTTCATTTTTACTTGCCACTTCTACAAATTTTAGCATTGAGAGTGAAATATGGCAACATGAAGAGATGTCATTTCCCAAAAATTGGAAATGGTATGAAAGGCCCTATGATCCAAGATGTCAATATAGTTTTTTAAATTTGTAAATTTGAATTATTTTCAATTTTAACAGATCTTGAAGAAAAAAAATATAAAGACAAGTTTTTTGAGCTAGAAATCATTAGTTTTTATTTCAGTGTGCTAGGTTTGATTTTGGTAGGGTATGTTTAGATTTAGGTATGTCGAGATTGATTTTTTTATAATACAATTAAATTTTTGTATAATAAAAATTGATTTTGATAAAATAAAGTTCAATTTTGGTAAAATTTAAATTGATTTTGGTAAAATTGAATTCAATTTTGTGTCATATTAATATTTTGTAATTTTTATTGATAAATCATATTTATTTTTCCTATGTAATTTTGGACTTGTTAACTTATCCCTTTTTGTGATATAGAATGACATAATATTTGGGAGTGTCAAAAGGGAAAAGTGATAGATATAATCTAGGCTTTAGGGATGATTCCAATGGAACTAGATAATTTTGAGATAATTATCTTTTCCCATGTTATCTACCTAAATATTATGACATATGACAAAAAGTTATTGACATCTTTGATAGATAAATGGGGTTTTGAGACATGAAATTTTTTTTATCAATGGGAGAGCTCATTCTGACCTTGGAAGATGTATTTTAGACTTTATAGATCCTAATTAAAGGGATGATAGAAGACATGAATGTTACCACACACATGATCCAAGAAACATCTTAGAGTTATTACATGGGTGGAATAGATAGAGGACATGACAAAGGCATACCGAGTCTTATATTAAGTGATATTCTTATAGATGATTTGCCTAAGTTAAAAAAATACCTTATCATAAATTCATATACATATGTTACCTTGAAAACTTGTAGTGTGTTTTATGTTTATGGGATGTGTCATGATCTAAAATGTATATAGTCTATGTATATTATATTAATGGGGTTTATGTATGTTGGCCCATTTATATAGAGACTTTAACAAGTTATATTTTGAGGGACATGGTAGTAATTTAATGGTAAATAATTTATAAAAAGTGTGTTTCTATGAGAATATACTAGTTACCATCTCAATTGGTTTACCTTTTGATAGATGGGACATAGATAATCCATATGCAACTACATAAGTGATAGCACCCATGAGGAGATGTAGAGAGGGTGAGAGAACCTTATATTGATGTAATAGATAAGTTATAGGATATATATATATATATATATATATATATATATATATATATATCATCTTGAGACCTTATGGGATCACCTAGATTGATAAATGGTGTAATTCAATTATGACAAATCCAAATTAGTTGATGGTATGAGGCACAATTTATGTGTATTTTCAATAGTACATTTTCATGAATTTTGGACACATTTTTGGTGATAGAATCAATCAAATTTAACTCTATAAATCAAAAAAAATATATAATAAATAATTTATTTCTAATGCAATTTAAATCAAGAGATATTATACATTAGGTTTTTGTGTCATTTATTTGGGTCCATGATGTGATAAATTTGCATCATAAATTTAGAAAATGGAAAAAATAGTAATGCATTTCTTGTCACATTTTTTGTCACAATTTTTTTTTAAATATAAAATTGTATTTTCATTGATTAATTATATAATAATGATTTTCATGGTTTCTATTGTCATTTATAGATGATGAAAATGGAAGCATTGATGATGATGATGATGATTTCAATAACTCAGTAGTTATTTATCATTAATATAATAGTTATAAATAAAAAATTTAAGTATTTTTAAAAAAATTACCTATAATCCACATATTACATTTACAAACAAAGTGCATAACAATCAAATTAAATTTACAACTAATAAATAACAATGTTTTTTATGGTGATCATAATGTAAGTGTTATGAATCAACTAATGATTATTAAATATTAACATCAATTAAATTTTTAGTAATTATGAATTAATCTTATTATAAAATCTTTTTTTTTTAAATTCTTTTCCAAATTATCATCCTCCTCCACACAATCATGATCATAGTCATCGTCATTGTCATCATCATCATTACCATTCTCAAAGTCCCCATGATATTTTTAAAAATATATATTTTTATTGATTGACATTATTTTGTCAAAACTCAGTGCCTGCAATATATAGAATTGATAAAAAAATAAAATTTTACATTTTAGTTTATTTTTTTTGAAATGTGAAGCATAAAAATATATATGAAGTAATAAATTATTAATTATACAAACCTTTCATTGTGTCTTATCTTTCTATCATTTTCACCTCAATGTGGTCTTTTGGTGGTTTCATACATTAGATTTTTTCCTATAAATAGGAAAACAAAACAATATTAACCATTATGAATAAACTAAGAAACAACAAATTATAAGTGTATAAATATGTATAAAAAAATTACATATGTGTTTATTAAAATGTGAATCAACCCACTCCTTGTGATGAAAATATATTACTTCTTTTTGGGCATGCACTCAAATATTAAGTAAAAAATAACCATTAAAAATAATAATCCAAATAGATAGAATGATATGACATGATAAAACTCTAAAAATATGCTAAAACTTTGTTTAGGCCAAATTTTCCCCATGAGAAGTGTAATTGGATTATTTTCAATCCTTTTCAATATTATTTTTAAATACTCAAATCATATTTCCTTGTCATCTATATTATTCTTGTTTCCCATTGAATTTTCAATAATGTTTCTCCATCCTACCCTTATGTTATATTATATAAAAAACACTTCCATTGTTCTTTAGGTTTTTCTTAATTTATATATATGTCATGTCCCTTGACCTTTTAAGAGAACTACCCATGATTTGGAGTGTATTATTATTTTTAACATATTTCCCATAAAATGGTATCATTTTATCATAAGAAATGTTTTTTTTCTTGGGGAAAATCTATCCAATTTGGATGGTTTAACTCATTGTGATTGGCGATGTGCCTAATCACTTCTCTAGTGAGAGATAAAAAAATTATTACCTGCTTTATCTTTCCACACATCATCATGATGATTGAACCAAAAAAGTACATTTTTAGGTACCATATGAGCTTATGATTGGAAGAACCATAGGGTTTTTAAGGGTTGATAGTAATTATTTGGTGGATAATGAGGGTTGTCATTTATTTTTATTCCATCCATTAATATAGATCTTTCTTCCCTATTTTTAGTATAGAATAAACTTGATGTAATTTTTTGAGGTTTTTTGGGTGTTTTTGTAAAAACATTTAAACAAGGACCTCATTATAAAAAAATATAATATAAAAAAATAACCAGTAATAGAATAAAAAATAGCATCTCATATTTATTTTTTTTTAAACTAGATGACTAATTGTGTAAAACAAATCCCAACTAAAATAGCGAGATACCCACTTTATCATATTTTAGAAAAAAAAATGATGTATTAAAAGAATAAATGAATAGTGAAATAAATGTAAATTCCATTCATCCTCTATCTCTTTATCATTTGATTCTTTTTATTAAATTATATTCCTTGATTCTTTGAAATAAATGTAAATGAATATATGAATAGTGAGATAACCACTTTATCATTTGATTCTTTTTATCTAATTCTCTATCTCTATCTCTCATTGTATATGGTTCTCTTTCTCTTTCCCTTTCTATTTCCTTTTCTCTCCTGTAAACAATTTTGTTGTCTCCCATCTTATGCTTATGTAAGAATATCTTGGATAAATGTCTATGAATCTAAGAAAATCTATAAATATTAATAAAAATTAGACACAAATAACACTTTGTTTTCAAAATATTATTTCACTCGCTCCTAACTTCCCCAAAATTGAAAAGATGTAATAATTCAATGGGTGCCTTAATTTTTTTTAAACTTAGATTGTCTTTATTTTGTATAAAGTTAACATAACCATAGATGCAATTTCATCATACTCTACCTCAATTTTTGTGTCAAGGTTTTTTGTATTATAAATTTTTGCATCAAAATAGCAGTGTTAGCCCATATTATTTCAACTAAATTTAAAATTGAATTAACTATATGAAAATAAACAAATGTGTATTAACATACTCATATTATTTTAAATTTTTAAATTATAATTTAATGAGATAGTTCAAATACATAAATGTGTGATCAAAGCTATTTACTATAAATTAAAAAATGTTTATATTAAAATATAAAGTACTAAATAAAATGATAAAGAGCACTTTATGTAGACAAGTATTAAACAATAACAATTTAAATTTGATGTATTTACGTAATTATTTTACTAAATTATGTCACTATTTACATTCTTTTCATACAATAGGATAATTGATATTTTCATCTAATTGAGGTGGAGATGGTTTTATCCCATGTTATTTATCTTCAAAGAAGTAAATCTATGATTTTTTAATCTAGGGAAATAATCAATAACATCTTTATATAAATATTTAATGTAAATGATATCAATGTCCCTAGAATAGAATGTCTTGAAGGAGTGAAACTAGTTATTTAATTATGTTCATGTGTTTTTCAAGAGGATATTATATGTGGTTGTCATTTTATATTATATTTTGAGTTAAAAACTATACACACCCAATTTAGGTATAAGCCTCATTTTCATAATTATTTTTGTATGAATTTTCATATATAGATTCTCATTAAAAATTATTCAATTATTAATGCATTTGGTCTTTGTCTTTTACTAGATTTTATACCTAGTTTGAGCATGTGCTCTCATATTTGTTCTTTCTTTCTAATTCTTAGTATATCACATGGATCCCTAGCTTGTCTTATTTATTTATGCATTTTAATCTATGCTTTGGGGATACTGATAGACTCGAATTATGCTAGTTACTTGTAGTGTTTGAGGTTATCAGTAATGTCTTGGCATGACTTAAACTCTTTTCTTATGTATATCACTCTTGGTGTTAGTTTTATTTTATCAATTTGAGTTTTTTTTAGACATATTTTTACATGCCAATATTTCCTAATCAAAACTTGAGATATTTATATATACAAATCCCCTAAATGCATTTTATGGATAAGCATTAATGAATAAAAAAGAGACACATAACTAATTCATTATTTTCATTTCTACTCAAACATATTTATGAATGTTATAAGGAATAATTATAATTAGACTTATTATTTACATGACTAGACCAAAGGGGTAATTGATTTTAATTATATTTAGACCTTAATTTATATGATTTTATGCACATACACATAAGTGAGAGAATTATATGTGTTTTGATCCCTAATCAAAGTATTCTAGAGTTAGAAATATTCATCCATTTAGAAAGTATTAGTTGGGGATACTTTAAACCAAAACATTAACTCATTTTAAAGTTTTTATTCATCTAATTGTCTATTAGAGGTTTGTCAATTGTGTCTCTAAGGTGACCAAGGTGGTTGATGAAATGTCATGTGTGTTATTATGACAATGAAAAAGTGTTATTAAATGTGCTTCAATGTTTTTGTATTGTTCTTTAGTGTTTTATTGATATAGGCAATTGATGGTTGTTATTGATAGTTTGGATAGATATAACACATATGCAGGTCTATAATGGCAAAGAATAAGTTTTCAGGCATCCATATATGTCTTGGAGAATCTTTGGTGTGTCACTTTAATCATTTGGAATAAGAAACATGCATCTTATAGCTTAAGAGAAGTCAGATCATCACTATACATCATACAAATATGAATGAACTAGCAAGTTTGTGCATTTATTTTTGGTACTCAAAAAGTAAATTGAAGTCAAAGGATTTCATGGAATTATTGTATATAGTGGCAAGAAGGTCCCCTAAAAATTTGTATTCTTGAATTATTTTATTGTTCAAGCTATAAAGCTTCAAATTTGATCTTGCATACTATGTTGGGCCAGACACTGTCAAGTTTAACTATGTTGAAGTTTGAGGTTAACTAGTCAGTAGATATAATGGTGCATGTTAAATTGTAGATCTTGATCCAATGGTACATGTAAAAGTCTATATTTAAAAGAATGAATGCACTAGTGACAATTGTCACATTTATGGAGCTTGGATAGAAGATCAATGGTTTTTGGATGATTGTGTAGTTAGAAGATCTATGGTTAAGGTCGAGTCAAAGATTCAATGTGTGTATAAGGCATGTAGAGCTTCCAAGTGGCAAAATTTTGAGATCTTTGATCTAAGATCAATGATGATCATTGTTTAATATAAACCAATCTATTTAGAAGAGATATATAGTGTGTATTTTTCCACATTTTATAGGAAGCATAAGATTAGGTTAAGGTACTTGATGTTTAACATTTTCTCAGTGACTATTGGAATTCAAATATTCTAATTTATGAAGAAAACTAGTGCTCAATTTTTGGGCTATATCTTTTGATCTAGGATGAATTTCTTGATGCATTAAAATTAAATGTTGTAGATGACTTCAATGTGCATCCATAAATTTATATTATAATGTTTTGATGTTCCTATAGTTGCATATATTTATCTTTAAAATTGATTGTGTTTGACTATGTTCTGCAAGTAACCCAAGAAGAATATTTAAGTTGTTCTTAATAGTATTTTGATGTTTTAAAATGAAATATCTATTTGAGAGTGTTTTATACTCCATTAAGACTATATTTGTGGAATTTATAGGTTTGAGTAATCCATCTTTCATATGATCAACTACTTAAAATTTGATTATGTTTGATGAATGCACTAGCAGATTGAGTGGTCATGTTATAAGAGTGAGTTGAAGGTGTTCTGAGCAAAATTGAAGAAGAAAATGAGTATGGAAATGTTATATAAATATATAATAATTATGATAAGGCTTTGGTTGTCATATTTACCCTTGATCAGATATGGAGAGTCAAATTAGTTTGATTGTACTTTGACTATATATGACCAATCTGAGTGGTCATCATGAGAGAGTTATTTTGAGTGCTTTGAGCCTAAGTGAAAGTGTCTAAGGAACATGGAGGTGTTTCATATATATTTAAGGGTTCACCCATGTGATATAATCATATAGATATGTTAAATAATTTTTTGTATGCTTTAGTTCTATATGATAGAGTTTTATGTGTATGAAGGCATAAAGAGCAAGTTTGAGTGTTGAGTTGGTGTTCCTAGTGGAATGGACCCATGAGGGTGTAATAAAAGGCCCATTGGAGTCAATTTTATTGATTTTTAATAATTATTAAATTTTTAAAGGGGTAATAGGTCTCTATGAGACCTATAAGGGCTATTAAGGCCTAATTGAAAGACATAGTTGTTTAAGTATGACCCATAGATGCTATGGCTAACATATGAGGATGGTATTGAGATATGTGTTAGCATAATATAAGTATTAAGGGTTAAGACAAGTATTATGGCCAGCCAAGAAGATAATATTCATGAAGACTCTATAAAGAGTAAAATCAAAGGTGGTGGTTTTTAGACTTGAGTATGAAGTGTTGAGTTGTTATTCTATGTATGAGGAGAAATAGATTTGTGAAGGTTGTAAGATATATTTGGATTTATTGAGAGGTAAATCAGAGTGTGTATTGCATGTATGAACTTTTGATCATAATTATTATGTTGATTTATAGGTTTGATGAATGAGAATAATTGAAGGCATGTATTTTGATCCAAAAGGTGGTTTTGGATACCTTACTTGTGTGTGAAGGTTTGAATGAGTAAAGAGGGTTGAAGAAGATTTGTTTATAAATTTTATCCATCATATTAAGAATAAATCATATTTCTAGTGTTATTCATTTCATATATTTTGTGTTGGTGCTCAACATCTTAAGCAAGTTAGTGCTTGTCATCTTTAAGGGTTGGTGCTCCTCATGAAGTAGGTGCTTCACTAAAAGTCTCATATTTTTAATCATCTTCTAGGATAAGTATTCCATGTGTTTATAGGCTCAAGAGTGGATTTTCTCCCCCAAGAGGGTTTCCCATATAGATCTTGTGTTATCTTGCTTATCTTTCATTTCCATTGTTATGAGTGGGTTATTTGCCTCTTGATTGCTTATAGTGTATGACTAAGGGTTTGAAGGATTTAGTTTGAATTTTATGAAATATTTTGATTCATTGATTCACCCCCCATCTTAATGATTGTACCTATAATAATTTTTATCAAATCCAAGACCTTTATACAAGTTTAACCACTTGAAGATAATCTTAAGTACAATGACAAGTTCTCAAGGATTCTGTATCAAGTAAGTTCCATTATTCAATGGATCTAATTATGCTTTTTAGAGTGAAATAATAAACACCTATATCATTTATTTAGGGTTTGACACTTGGAAATATATTTTGGATGGTTATTCCATGCCACCTACTCCTCTAACTAGTGTTACAGATAAGAAGTTGAGTGAGAAAAATTCCAAAGCTATTGTTATAATTTGTGGTCTTTCTAAGGCTGAGTTCACCAAGGTAATCCATTGGAATTCTACCAAGGATATGTATTATATCTCATAAATTAAGGAGATTCAAAAGTTAATTTGGCTAAACTACAAACCTACCAAAGGAAATTTGAAAGTCTCAAAATGAAGGAAGAGGATATTATTGCTTCCTATCTTCTAAGAGTTGATGAGGTAGTGAATATGATCAAAATCATGGGAGAGGTTCTTGAAGAAGGCACTATAGTATAAAAGGTATTAAGATATCTCACTTTATAATTTTATTCAAAAGTATCTACCATAAAATAAAGTCATGATCTCAACAAAATGAAGATGGATGAATTGCATGGAATTCTTTTTTTCTATGAGATGAGAGTTAATGAGGATAAACCATTAAAGAAGTATATTTAAATGCATAAAATAAGCCAAAGAAGAATTTTCAAAGGTAAGAAGGTCAAGGATGATGATATTTTTGATTTTCATGATGATGAACTAATAGCTCTATTAATAAGAAAACTAAAAAAAGGTTCAGACAAGTTTAAGGGTAAACTTCCCTTCAAATGTTTCATTTATGGAGAGATAGGTCACTTTGAAAAAAAGTATCCACATAATAATAAGGGAAATGATAATGAAGAACATGAAGAATATGATGATAATGACAAGAATAAATTCAGGTTTGATAAGAGCAAGAATAGTTTTAAAAGGTATAATGGCCAAAAGAATTTTTACAAGGACAAGAGAAGTCTCTACACCAAGGAATATTACATCTTATCTAATGAGAATGGTGGTAGGTATTCTAAGTATGATCATGAAGATAATGTTCCTATTGAATATGAAGCTCTCTTCATGGATGAAGAAGGTAAATTATCATATCAAGAAGAATCTACATGGTTTGGAGGTGGTTTAGGTGATATAGGTGATGAAAAAGATAAGGTAAACTTTGAGATTGAGTTGATGAATGCCCTTGAAGAAATTAATATTGAGAAGAAGAAAACCAAGAAGTTAAAGTCTCAAATAAATGACTATGAAGATAAATTCATTATGTTTGAGGAAAGAATAAATGAATATACCAAAGAGCATGAAGATATATTCAAGCATCTAAGTTGTCAATCAGAAATCCTATCTACAAGCTTGAAAGCTAAAGAAGATGAGTGTTCAAGGTATGTGATTGAAAATAATTCATTGAAAGCTGAGTTAGAAAACACATATAGTAATATGAAGTCATATGTAATATTTGAAAAGAGCTCAATTGATCTAGACAACATTCTAAATAGTCAAAAGCATGTTAGTGATAGAATTGGACTTGGTTACAAAGAAGAACAAGGGAATGTAACCCAAGACAAGATAAAGACCAATGTGAACTTGGATAATCAGACCTTGAAGATCAACCATCAATCAAGGAATGAAGGTGTTGGTATATTGAAGACAAATCAGATTAGACAACCAAATGCCATGAGGTATGTAAATTTCAATGGTTACTACTGCACTTGTAATTAATTCAGGCATAAGGCTAAAGAGTGCAAAAGACATGCAAGTAATGAATTTACTTGAAACTATGAATGGAATCATCAACCAAGTGTTGTGATTTAAAGTGAGTGTTATAGTTATCATGACATGGGACACATTACAACATTTTTTCCAAATTAGGTAAGACAAGATGAGTCCACTTCAAGAAGAATGGTTTGCTACAACTATGAGAAGATTGGTCACATTACTAGGTTCTGCAAGCAAAGCCCATCAAGTCAAAATAAGTTCAATCAAACTCCTAGAGTGAAAAAATGAAGACAAGCTAAAATATGGAAACTAAAAGTGGAAAATATGTGTGATGATCAGTCTATAGGTCTAAGTGGATTGTTTACCATGGTAAACAATGATATAAATGGTGAAGAGAATCAGGAGATCTCATTATCTACTCATTTTGGGAATCAAGAGAATATTAATAAACATCTTGATGCTGATGACAAATTTCCTTATGAAGAATATTAGTTGACAATGTCAAGTGTTGATCCTTTTAAGTGTGAGACCAATACTTCAAGTGAAAAGGTATGCCAAGAATCTTTATTTTCTCCATTTATTGTCAATACCATCCTAGAAGAAAAGAAGAGTATTATTATGGAAGAGTATCTTGTTTCTATTAAGCCTAAAAAGAAGAAAAATAACTATTAGTATTAGATGACTAAGGAAGGTAAGAAATATGAGGTGTTGTGGGAAAACCCTGGTTTCACATTGTTATAGGAAATTTTGGGTCAAGGTGTCTCTATCTAAGCTTCAAGGAGACACTTGACAAGCAAGAGGATGCATGGTGGATATAGTTGATATTTTAATTGATGTTGTAAGATAAGAATATCATTTGAATATTTGTGTGACTAAGGGGGAGCTAACTTAGTTAGTTTGAGTGTCTTGAAGAACATGTGCATGATGTGAGTGGGAGCATATGTGAGATGTTCTAGTCATGGTTGAGATATGAAGAAGTTCAGTGATCTGAATGTTAATACTTTCTAAGTTATTTATTTCAAGATCTAGACTACAAGTATGTGTGCTTAAGGTATGTTCAGGGATTTTGGTTTTGAAGGTCTGTAGGTAGAGTATGGAGGTTTCCAAGAGTCAAAATAAGAAATATGAGTTTTCAAGATGATTTTGTTGTATATAAAGGTGTGTTGACTCTATTTAGGTGTGCTCTCAAGTTTTTCTAGTTTTGGATTAAGGGTAAGTAAGTAAAAACACAACTGAAGAGTCTATGGGTTATCTAAGGTGTGTGATCTCACAAATTTATCCAAAAGTGTGTTTTATTAATCTTCGTGTATGAGAGAAGTTTTTAGTGTTGATGTTAATCAAAAGGTGGTGAGTTGATTGAGTTTCATTTGAAAATCTAGTATTTTTGTCCATGTTGGTTAGTTTGTTTCTTAAGGGAGTTGTGGTCTGAGGTTACTTGATATATTGAAATATCCAAATGGGTTGTCAAAAAAGAGTTTCATAGTCATCTGAAAGTGTGTGGTGTCTTTCATGGAGGAGTATTTGTGCAAATAGAGTGATAATTAGCTAGTAGGTTTATGAAGTATGTTTCAAAAGGAAAATATGAGTGTCAATTTTTGTCATGTAAAAGGGGACATATGAGAATGATCTAGATATGAAATTTAAAGCCATGAAAGTTCATACATATAGATTTATGGGCTTTGCAAGGTCCAATTTGGGCTACAAGGCCTCTAAGCAAGGCTAGTATGAAGAAGTCTACTATAGATGTCAATTAAAGCATGTTGATATGATGAATTAATCAAACCAAGTTAGGTGCTTTGACAAATTTATTTAATTCTCATGCATAAACAAAGGGGGAGCTTTGTAAATGATCAGATCCTAGGATTAAAGGATTATGTAGTAGTATTTGAGAGAGAAGGTATGAAGTCATTTTTGTTGATTCTTCATTGTTGGAAATGGTCTAAAGATGCTCAAAGGGTTCCTAAGATTAGGTGACTTAGGAGGAGTCCTTATTAATATGTTCAAGGTAATTTCATGCATATTTTTAATGTTCATGTATGTTTTATCTTCATAGAAGTTATGTATGATCAAAGAAGAGTGTAGTCATGGAGCATGTTTGAGAAGCTCAAGGTAAGAAGAGGTATGCACTATGTTATGGGGAGTATATATCATCTCTCAAAAGTGGTCCTTTCATATTATTGTTCCTTGAATTCTTTTCAGGTCTGTAGGATTAAGAGTTGAGTTGAGCACACTTTATTATTTTGTCAAAGAGGGAGAAAGTGTTTTGTATTGGTGTTGACATCAATGACAAAAGAAGAGATTGCTGGAAGTTTGTCATTGATGTCTCTAAGGTGACCAAAGTGGTTGATGAAGTGTCATGTTTTTTAGGATGACAATGACAAATTTTGATTCATTGTACTTCAATGTTCTTGCATTATTCTTTAGTGTTTGCTTGATATAGGTAATTGAGGTTGTTATTGATAGTTTGGAGAGATATAAGACATGTGTAGGTCTATAAGGATAAAGAAGAAGTTATGATTCATCTATATATGTCTTGGTGAATCTCTAGTGTGTCACTTGATCATTTAGAACAAGAAACATGCATCTTTTAGCTTAATAAAATCCAAACAGTCACTACAAATCACGCATATATGAATGAACCAGTGAGTTTGAGTTCAAAGAATTTCATGGAATTGTTGTCTACAGTGGAAAGAAGGTCCCCTAAAAATTTAGACTCTTGAAGTGTTTTATTACTCAAGTTATAAAGCTTCAATTTTTTTCTTATAAACTATGTTGGGCAAGAGACCATCAAGTTTAACTACATTGAATTCTGAGGTCAAGTAGTCATTAGATCTAATGGTGCACATTAAATCATATATCTTAATATAATGGTGTGCATAAAATTCAATATGTCAAATAATGAATGTGATAGTGATAAGTGTCACATTCACAAAGCTTGGATAGAAGATCAATGATTCATTGATGATTGTGTAGTCAGAATATTGATGGTGTGGGTTGAGTTAAAGAGTCAATATGTGCAGAAGGCATGCAGAGCTACCAAGTGGCAAAATTATGGGAGCTCTAATATAATATCAATGGTGAGAATTTATTGATATAGATTGATCTACACAAAAGAGATTTATGGTGTGTATTTGTCCACTATTTATAGGAAGCATGAGATGAGGTTAAGGTTCTTGATATTTAACATTTGCTCAGTGACCAATGGAATTCAAATATTCAAATTTGTGAAGAAAACTAGTGCTCAATTTTTGGGCTATATATTTTGATCCAAGATGAATTTATTGATGTAGTTAAATGCAAATTTTTAGATGACTTCAAGATGCATCTATAAATTTAGATTATAATATTTCTATGTTCGTAAAATTTTATTTATTGAGATTTAAAGTTGATTATGTGTTTGATTATGTTCTACAAGTGACCCGAGAAGAATATTTAAGTTGTTCTTAATAATATTTTTATGTTTAAAAATTAATTATATATTAGAGATTGTTTTAGACACAATGAATAATATTTTTATGGAATTTATAGGTTTGACTGATCTATCTTTAGGATGAACAACTACTTAGAAGTTGATTATGTTTGATGAATGCACTAGCAGATTGAGTGACCATGTTGCAAGAGTGAGTTGAAGGTGTTCTGAGTAGAATTAAAGAAGCAAATGAGTATAGAAATGTTCTATAAGTCTATAAGACTTATTATAAGTCTTTGTTTTTCATATTTTTCCCATTATTAGATATAAAAAGTCAAACTAGCTTAACTATATTTTGACTTTATATGACTAGTCTGAGTGGTCATCATGAGAGAGTTCTTTTGAGTGCTTTGAGCCTAAGTGAAGGTGTCTAAGGAACATGGAGGTGTTTAATATATCTTAAAGGTTTCACCCATGTGATATAATCATATGGATATGTTAAATAATTTTTTTAATGCTTTAGTTATATATTACATAGTTTTTTGTGTATAAAGGCCTAAAGAACAAGGAGATATAATTGGTAAGTTCGAGTGTTGAGTTGGTGTTCCTAGTATCATGGAGCCATGAAGGTATATGCAAGGGGTCATTGGAGTCAAATTTTTTGTGTTTGAAGTATTGGTAAATTTTTAAAGGGGTAATAGGTCTTCATAAGATCTATAAGGGCTACTAATGCCTAATTGAAAGATCTAGATACTTAAGTGTGACCCATGGATGTTATGGCTAACCTATGAGGATGATATTGAGATATGTGTTAGAATGATATAAGTATTAAGGGTTAGATAAGTCTTATGGCTGACCAATAAGAAAATATTCATGAATACTTTATAAAGATTAAAAGCAAAGGTGGTGGTTTCTAAACTTAACTATGAAGTGTTGAGTTGTTGTTGCATGTATGAGGAGAAATAGATTTTTGAAAGTTGTAAGAGTTGTGTGGATGTCATGAGAGGTAAATCAAAGTATGGATTGCATGTATGACCCTGTGTTCATAATTTTTATGTTGATTTTAAGGTTTGATTCATGAGAACAAGTGGTGTGTAGTTTGATCCAAAAGGTGGTTTTAGATACCTTGCTTTTGTGTGAAGGTTTGAATGAGTAAAGAGGGTTGAAAAAGATTTTTTTATAGAGTTTCTCCATTAGATTGAGAAGAAATCATATTTATAGTGTTGTTTATTTTATAGATGTTGTGTTGATACTCAACATTTTTTTAGATTTTTTAGTGATGTCTTAGAAGTGTCCAAGTGAGTGGATCAAGTGCCTCAATATTCTAAGTGACAATGAAAAAGTGTGCAATGTGCTTGTCCTAGTGTGCTTGAAGGATGCTTGGTTAATATTCAATTTTGGCATGGTTTGAGATGATTAGGGATGAGTCTAAAGTATTAAGCATGTGTAAGGGGTCATATCAATGGTTAAGGATTATTTGAGAGCTTTTGTGCATGAGTGGAATTCACCAATTTCATCATTGTTATAATCTAGACATTTTGGGTCCAATGGTAGAAAAAAATTGAGTAGGAAATTTGATGACATCATAATTTCCACATGAGGACAAGTCAGGGGGAGTTGGTTATATGGTTATGATCACAATAGTCCTTAGTTTCTATACACAAATTCTCAATATTAGAGATGAAGTGTGACAAAAGATATGCAAGTGCAAAGTTGGGTTCTCAAGTATTTTGATAGTGTTTTCCCATAATTAGCCAAATTTGCAATGTGGCAAGAAAAGCTAAGTAGGCATTCTTATAGTTGCATATATTGCATGTGTGGATGTTTAAAGATAAGGTGATCATATTGGTTTGTTAAATTTTGTGCCTAGTTGATTTGTCCTAAGTTTCAAGTCAAGCATTGAAGTACGACAAAAGTTATGCATGTGCAAAGTTAGTCTTTCTAGATAGTTTTTGACATAATTGGCTCTATAAATAGATATATCTAAGGAGGAATTTTAATGTCATTATATCTCACATGTGTGAGTTTTATAGGATAATATTTTTATATGGTTGGATTATAATATGTGAGGATATCATATGGTCTATTTTTTATAACTTGTTCTTGAGTGAAGCAAAAGATATGAAGGTGCAAACTTGACCTTATAGATAGATTGCAAAGGTCCCCATAGTATATTTTACATGATGCTAAAGATTAGAACCACATAAAGATATAATGGTTCATGGTAAATCATAAAAAGAAGATATATGGTGTATAGTAAGTCAAAGAGGTGAAAGTGTTTATTGGTTAATGAAGGTAAATATTGAGCTCCTTAAAAAAGATCAAAAAAGCATGTTTGTTCCAAGGCCTCAGGAAGTAGTGAGATGAGTAAAAGTGCTCCATGGCTAATGATATAAGTTATTATAAGGAATATGATGGTGATAAGTTTCATTATCATTGGGTTTATGATCAATATTGGATGGTGAGTGCTATAAGATAAAGACCTAACTGATCTGTAGAGATCGATGGTGCATGATGAGTTAATATTGCAAGAAAAGGTTTAACATTTGGTAGTGTCCCACTATGAGTTAAAGGTTGATATTAATATAATAATATCAATGGTACATGATTTTTTTAAATTATTGAGGAAAAAATATGCGAGCATCATGTTCAATGTTTAAGTATGACCATTTGAATTCAAATATTTGAATTTAATAAAGGAATGACCAATTTTTTGTTTTTGAGCCATAACATTTGATGTATATAGAATTTGACCATGGTGTAAAATTTTAATTTTTAGAAGACTCCAAGGTGAATTTTTAAATATTAATTTCAAGGTCTAGTTTTTATTAAATTAATATTTATGAAGGTACAAAGTTGACTGTGTGTTTGACTGCATTATACAAGTGACCCAAGAAAGATAATTAATCTTCTATTGATGTTGTTTGAATGTTTCATGTTATCCTAGATATTGGAGAGTGTTTTAGAATCCATAAATATTCTATATTTATATTTTTTATGTGTGATCAATCTATATTGAGTATGAACTATGCTTAATAAGTTGACTATGTATTTTATTCATGGTGACTATGTGCATAGAATGTTGTTTGAGCAAATTATGCTTAAGTATAAGGGTATTGTGTTAGGTGTTGGCACTTAAGTATAACTTATATATCATGTGTCATGGATCCATTTAATTTTAAAGTGTTCCTGTGTTATTAGTTTGCTTGAAGAAGTATCAAAGTGGTGAATGGGTCATCATAGGACCTAAAAGGTGACTTATGCCTATTTAAAAGAGAGTTGTGCTTAAGTGTGACCTATGGTATATGCCTTAAGGGTGAAGGAATATATTATGGCCAATAAGGAAATTTTTTAGACATTATGATCATGAATTATCTATAAATAGTTAAAATAAATGTGTTCGTTTCTACACTTGTGTGAGAAGGATAGCACAAGGTGCATAAGAGAGTTATGGAATGAAGGAGAGGTAGAGTGCCCAGTACATGACTTGATGAGTAGAATAGATTGAGGACTATGTGTATGATATATGGGTCATTTTTTTTTATGTCAAAATAGTTCTCTTGTAGGTTGAGGATGAGTGAATAGGTCTAGGGTGATCTAAAATGTGGCTTTAGATACATTGAGTTTGCAGAGTTAAAGAGAGAGTTGATATACTTTGTGTCTCCAATAGATTAGTAGGAAATTAGTGAAGGATATTTTATGTTCATAGGTGTTTTTGTTGCATCTAAAAATCTATGGGGTTGTATCCTCTTTTCAAGGTGAAACTTGTTAAAGGTCTAGTTATTATTTCAGCTCAGCTAGATAGGTGTGGTAGTACCTTGTGGGATTGTAGTCTCACTAAATAAAGGATGGTAGTTCCTTGATTAGTTATAATTGGTATAAATTGGTTCTTGTTAACATAGGGTAGTAGTCCAATTTAAAGTTCTAATAGGTTTTCTCCCCCAGGAGGTTTTTCCACATATGTCATGTGTTATGTGTTTGATCTTTCATTGTCTCTCATGTTCATTGCTATGAATGTTATATATGATTCATGAGTGCTTATGGTAATTGATTAAGAGTTTGAAAGGATTGAAATTGGAATTGGATATCTAGCCTCAATGATTCACCCCCACCCCGTCTCAATGATTGTAACTATAATAATTGGTATTAGATCAGGCTCCTAGAGTGCAAAGAAAAAGTCAATTCAACTCAAGGAAGCTAAAGGTGGTAAGTATGAGTCATGATGTGACTACAGGTCCAAGTAATCTATTTGTTATGGTGGACAATGCTTCAAAATTTTAAGAGTGCCAAGGGATCTCATTTTTTTATCATGTTTTGAATGAAGAGACCAGGTTTAAAAATAATACCAAGGTACTAGTTGAGGCTAGTTATGAGATATGTATGGATCCAAGTGAACATCCAACCATTGTTGAGTAAGATTCATGAAAAGATCATCAATTTTCAATGCTTAGTGATGAGGTTTATAACTATAAGGTTTATTATTCAAATGAAAAGGTATGTCAAGATTCCATAGTTGCTCCATGTGTTTTTAATTCTATCTTAGAATATAAGAAGAGTGATATATAAAATGGACCAGTTGTCATAGTTCAAACTAAGAAGAAGAAGAAGAAGAGCAAGAAGACTTATATCTATAAGAGGATTCTAGTGATTAATGAGAAAATATGGGTCACTCTTGTCTTGACTTTGTTTTATAACATTGTGTTATATAGGATGTCTTTGTATATGCTTCTTAAGAGACTCCTTTCGGTGGAGAATAAAGTATTATTGTGGTATTTTTTAGAAGGTATGCTTTAGAATAGTTTTTAGGGTTGGATTTTTTAGTTTTCCAAATGATATTATTTAATAAAAATGTCTATTAATCTTTTTTTATCATGACATAAGTGGTTTTGTGGTTTGAATGTATGTTGAAGTCAAATTGATGATTTTTGAATGCTCTCTATTTTCTCAATTTTTGGCTTAAGGGTAAGCAGGCCTAAAATGGGTTATAGGATGTATGTGTTCCCAAAGGTATGGAAACTCAAATTTTGGTCCAAAAGTGTGTGATTGGTGTCTCCAAGTGTGCAATAATTTTCATAGGTGTGTGTTGACTACGAGGTTTGTTGACTATGCTTGTTTTGAGATTCTAGGGTTTTGGGATATGCTAGAAAAGTGGTTTTCCTTAAGATTTGAGGTTTGAGGTTTATTAATATATTTAATGGGCCAAATGGGTTTTCAAATAAAGCTTGATATAGATCTGATGGTTTGTGGATTTTGAGTTATTCATTTTTTTGTCAAAATAGAAGCCTAATTGGCTAGTAGGTCTGTGAAGTATGTTACAAAGGATGATCTAGGAAATAAAAAGTGGTATGATAGAAGGGTAATATGATAGTGATATATATATATATATGAATTTTTAGGTCTTGAAGATGTGTCTAAATAAATTTATGGGATCTGGAATTTTTAGGTAGGGATACAAGAAGACTAGACAGGCCTAGTGTGAAGAAGAGTGATTTTTATTCAATTTATCCAATAGATAAAGGAATTTATATATCAAGATGATTTTGTAGGTTATTTTAGTGAGTTTTTTCTATTTTTTGAGTGGCATGAAGTTCTGTTGATGATCCTTGAGGTAGATTAAGAGAGAAAGATAGTAATCCTATGTGGTGATTCTATATGGTGTATGGAGATCAAAAGATGATAAAGAGGTTTAAATTATCATATATATTAGATGGAGTCCCATTAATATGTATCTTGGTGAGTTCCATCATATTTTAGTACTTTTGTGTGTTCTATATTCATTGGCTGTAGTGCTTGGTTGAAGAGAGTGTTGGCATGGAGCAAGAGGAAATTGTCAAGGTAAAGAAGAGGTAAGCTCAAGGTAAGGGGAATTTTGTATCATCTTTATAAGGTAGTGTTATCCTATTGGTATTAATTTCAGGTCCTAAAGATCAGTTTTTTCCCACTTTATCATTGTGTCAATGGGGGAGAAAGTTCATATTATGAGAATGCTTAAAGAGAGAGAACGAAGGTGATTTGAATGATGTGTGTTGACATTAATGACAAAGGGGGATATTTTTAGAGAGTTTTAAATGATGTCTTAAAAGTTTACAAGTGAGTGAATAAAGTTCCTTATAGTCTAAGTGAGAATGACAAAGTGTGCAATGTGTTTGCCTTGGTATGCTTGAAGGATACATAGTTGATCTTCAATTTTGGTATATTTTGAGATGATTAGGGATGATTCTAAAGTATTTATCATGTGTAAGGGTTCTTATCAATGGTCAATAATGATTGGAGATCATGTGTTCATGAGTGGAATTCACTCAGTTCATCATTGTTCTCAACTAGACATTTTAGGTCTAATGGCACAAAATCTGAGTAGGTAATTTGATGACATCATAATTTCCACATGTGGATGAGTAAGGGGGAGTTGGTCAAATAAATTGTGATCAAAATATTCCCTAGTTTCTATGTTCAAATTTTCAATAGTAGAGATAAAGCATGAAAAAATATATTCAAGTGAAAATTTGGGCTCTCAAGCATTTTGATAGTGTTTTCCCATACTTAGCCAAATTTGTAATGTGGCAAGAAAAGTCGAGTAGGCATTTTGATGGTGTCATATCTCACACATGTGGATGTTTCAAGAGAAGGTGATCATATGGGTTTATTTTTTTTACCTATTTTATTTTCACTAACTTTTAGGTCAAGTGTTAAAATGCAACAAAAGTTATGCATGTGCAAAGTTGGTCCTTCCAAATAGTTCTTGACATAGTTGGCTCTGTGAACAGATAAATCTGAGGCATTTTAATGTCATTATATCTCACATGTGTAAGGGTTATAGGATCATATGGTTATATTTATAGATTATCTTATGTGAGGATATCATATGGTCTAATTTTCAGAACTTGCACTTGAGCGAAGCAAAAGATATGAAGGTGAAAAGTTAATTTTATAGATAGATTGTAAAGGTCCCCATACTTAGTCTATTTTTCACAATGTTAAAGATCAGGACCAAATGGAGATATAATTTCTCATGGGTAATTGTATAAGAATATCTATGTTGTGTAAAAATTCAAGGAGGTCAAATTTTTCATTGGTTAATTAAGGTAAAGATCAAGCTCCTTACAAAAGGATTAACAGAGTGTGTTTGTTCTAAGGTCTCAGGAAGCAACGAGATGAGGATGAGTACTCAATGGTTAATGATATAAGTGTTCCAAAGGCATGAAATTGTGCCAATAATCATGATCACAAGGGTTATGAGTAATATTTAATGGTGATTTATATAAGATAAAGACCTGACTGATCTGTAGAGATCGGTGGTGCATGATAGGTCAATATTGCAAGATTACATGAGATGAGGTCAACTTTTTGAGGTTTAACATTTGGTAGTGGCACACTATGATTTAAAGTTTTATATTAATAAAATAATATAAATGGTACATTATTAATCTAAAAAATAGAGGACATGATATGCGATTATAGTGTTCGATGTTTAATTGTGACCATTTTAATTGAAATATTTGAATTTAATAAAGGAATGACCAATGTCTAGTTTTTGAGCCATAACTTTCAATCTATATAGAATTTGGCCATGGTGTAAAAAGAGAATTTGTAGAGGACCACAAGGCACATAAATAAATATTAATTTTAATTTCTAATTCTTAGTATATTTAAAGTTATGAAGGTCCAAATTTTACTTTGTGTTTGATTACATTCTGCAAGTGACCCGAGAAGGATAATTGAACTTGTGTTGATGTTGTTTCAATATTTCATATTGTCATATATATTGGAGAGTGTTTTAGACTCCATAAGGATGATTTGTGTGGATTTTTTAGGTGTGATAAATATATATTGAGTATAAACTATGGTTAATAATTTGACTATGTATTTCATTCATGGTGACTGTGTGCATAGAATGTTGTTTGAGCGAATTATGATTAATTAAAAGGGTATTATGTTGGTTATTGGAACTTAAAGAGAACCTATATATCATGTGTCATGTGTCCATGTACTTGTAAAGTGTTCCTATGTTCTTATTTTTCTTTGATAAGTATCAAAGAGTTGCATGGGTCATCATAAGACCTAAAAGGTGACTTACGACTATTTGAAAGAGAGTTGTGCGTAAGTGTGACCTATGTTAAATGCATTAAGGGTGAATGAATGTATCATGGATAAAAATTAAATTTTTTGGACTTTATGATCATGAATTATCTATAAGTAGTGAAACCAAATGTGTTGGTTTCTAGACTTATGTGAGGAGGGTGAAAGGTTCATATGAGAGTTATGGAGTGAAGGAAAGGTAGAGTGCCCAGTAGATGAGTTGGTGAGTAGATCATATTGAGGGTTGGGTGTATGACCTATGGGTCATGATTTTGATGTCAAACTAGTGATATTGTAGGTTAAGTATGAATGAAGAGATCTAAGGTGATCCAAAAGGTGGCTTTGGATGCATTGAATGTGTAGATTTAAAGAAAGAGTTGATATACTTTGTGTCTCCATTTGATTCGTAGGAAATCAATGTTTAGGAGATGTTTTGTTATAGGTTTTGTTTTGGTATCTCAAAATATATGGGGTTATAACCTTATTGTAGGGTGAAACTTGCTAAAGGGTTAGTTGTTTTTGTAGCTTAACTAGATAGGTTTGGTAGCACCTTGTGGGATTATAGTCTCACTAAATAAGGGATGGTAGTTCCTTAATCAATTATAGCTGGTCTAAATTGGTTATTTTTATTATAGGATATTAGTCTAACTTTAGTTCCTAATGGGTTTTCTCCCCCAGGAGGGTTCCCCACATATGTCATGTGTTATGTGCTTGATCTTGTATTATCTCTCTTGTTCAATGCTTTGAATGTTATGTATGCTTCATGAATGTTTATGGAAATTGATTAAGAGTTTGAAAGGATTGAAATTGAAATCAGAATATCTAGGCTCACTAATTCACCCCCTATCATTGATTGTACCTCTAATAATTGGTATTAGATCAGGCTCTTAGAGTGCAAAGAAGAAGGAAATTCAACTCATGAAAGCCAAAGGTGGTAATTATGAGTTGTGATGAGACTACAAGTCCAAGTAATCTATTTGTTATGATGGAGAATGCTTTAAAATTTAAAGAGTGCTAAGGGATCTCATTGTTTGATCATGTTGTGAATGAAGAGACCAAGTTCAAAAAGAATACCAAGGTATTGGTTGAGACTAGTATAGATATATGTATGGATCCAAGTGAACATCCTACCATTGTTGAGCAAGTTTCATGTAAAGAACATCAATTGTCAGTGCTTAGTGATGAGGTTCAAAATTTCAAGGTTAATTATTTAAATGAAAAGGTATGTCCAGATTCTATAGTTTCTCCATGTGTTGTTAATTATATCTTAGAAGAGAAATATAGTGATATATAAAAGGAACCAATTGTCATAGTTCAGACTAAGAAGAAGAACAAGAGAAAGAAGTCTTATAGATATAAGAGGATTCTAGTGGTTACTAAGGAGATGTGGGCCACTCCTAGCTTCACTTTGTTTTAGAACATTGTGGTGCAAAGGATGTTTTTGTCTATGCTTCTTAAGAGACTCCTTTTAGTGGATAAGAAAGTATTGTTATGGTGTTTTTCAAAAGGTATGTTTTCAAGCACTCTATAGGGTCAGATTGAAGGCTCCTAGATGACAAAGGAGGATTTTTTAGTTGTCAAGATGATATTTTTCATAAAAAGGTATGTTAACCTTGTTATAACATTTACAAGTGGTTTTGTGGTCTAAAGGTATGTTGAAGACAAATTGATGATTTTTGAGTGTTGTCAGTTTTCTCAGTTTTTGGCTTAAGGGCAAGTAGGCATAAAATGGGTTATAGGATGTATGGGTTCCCAAAGGTATGGAGGATAAAATTTATATATATATAAGTATTTTATGGATGTATCTAGGTGTGCAATAAGTTTTAGAGGTGTGCAATAAGTTTTAGAGGTCTGCATTGACCAAAATAAGGGTTGTTGACTCTTCTTGTTTTGAGATTCTAGGGTTTTAGGCTTTGCTATAAAATTATTTTTCCTTGTGATTTAAGCTCTTATGCTTATTAATATTGTTAATAGGAAAAATGGGTTTTCAAATAAATTTTCAAAGAGGTCTAAAGTTTTTTGGATTTCAAGTTACTCAAGTTTTTATCAAAATGGAGGTTTAATTCTCTAGTAGGTCTGTGAAGGAAGTATGTTGTAGAAGATGAGATAGGAAATGAAAAGTGGTGTGATTTAAGTTTCATATGAGAGTGATCTAGATATTAATTTTAAATTCCTAGAGATGTGTTTATATAAATTTATGGGCTCTACAAGTTCTAGGTAGCATTACAAGGAGACTAGACACGCCTAGTGTGAAGAAGAGTTATTTTTATTCAGTTTATCCAATAGAGAAAGGCATGTATATTTAAACATGAGTTATTATGTTGGTTTATTTCATTTTTCCTATTTTTTTAGTGGCATGAGGCTCTATTGATGATCCTTGAGGTGGCTTAAGAGAGAAGGCTAGTAAGCCTGTGTGGTGATTCTTCATGGCATATGGAGATATGAAGATGATCAAGAGGTAAAATGGCTCAAATATCTTAGGGTGAGTCCCTTTCATATGTATCTTGGTTATTTCCATAATATTTTATTACTTTTGTGTGTTTTGTATTCACTAGTTACAGTGCTTGGTGTAAAAGAGTGTTGGCATGGAGTAAGAAGAAGTTGTCAAGGCAAAGAAGAGTTATGCTCAAGCTAAAGGAGAGTTTGTATCATATTTATAAGGTGGGCCTCTCCTATAGGTAGTATTTTTAGGTCTTCAAGATCAGTTAGTGCCCACTTTTTCATTGTGTCAAAGGGGGAAAAAGTTTCTATTGTGAGAGTGCTTGAAGAGAGAAAAGGAAGGTGAGATGAATTATGTGTGTTAACATCAATGAAAAAGGGGGATATTATTGGAGAGATTTTAGTGATGTATTATAAGTTTCCAAGTGATTGGATTAATTTCCTTAATAGTCTAAGTGATAATGACAAATTTTTCAATGTGCTTGTCCTAGTATGCTTAAAGGATACTTGGTTGATCTTCAATTTTGGCATGGTTTGAGATGATTAGGGATGAGCCTAAAGTCTTGATAATGTGAAAAGGGTCCTATATATTGTCAATTATGATTATATATCTTGTGTTCATAATTTTAATTCACCTAGCTCATCATTTTTCTCATCTAGACATTTTGGGTCCAATGGCAGAAACTCTGAGTATAAAATTTGATGATGTCATAATTTCCACGTGTCGATGAGTCAGGGGGAGTTGGTCATATGGTTGTGATAATAATAGTCCCTATTTTCTATGTTAAAAGTCTCAATACTATCATTTAATCATGACAAAAGATATACAAGTGCAAATTTGGGATCTCAGGCATTTTGATAATGTTTTCCCATACTTAGCCAAATTTGTAATGTGGCAAAAAAAGCTAAGTAGGCATTTTGATGGTGGAATATCTCACACATGTGGACATTTTAGGAGAAGGTGATCATATGGGTTTGTTAATTTTTGTGCCTATTTTATTTTTAATAACTTTCAAGTCAAGTTTTTAATTGGGAGAAAAGCTATGCATGTGCAAAGTTGGTTTTTCTAGACAGTTTTCTTGACATAGTTGGCTCTATGAATAGATATATTTGAGGAGGTATTTTAATTTAATTATATCTCACATGTATGAGGGTTTCAAGATAAAAATTTAATATTTTTGGATACTCCTATGTGAGGATATCATATGGTCTAATTTTCAAAACTTGTACTTGAGCGAAGCAAAATTATGAAGGTGTAAAGTTGACCTTAAACACAGATTGTAAAGGTCCCCATACGTAGTCTATTTTGCAAGATGTTAATTATTAAGAAAAAATGGAGATATAATGTATCATGGGTGATCATATATAGAATATATAATATGTGCATCAATTCAAAGAGTTCAAAATGTTTTTTTGGTTAACAAAGTTGAAGATTGAGCTCCTTACAAAAGGATCAATGGAGCATGTTTATTCCAAAGTCTCAAGAAGCAAAGAGATGAGGACAAGTGCTCAATGGTTAAAACTATAAGTTCTTAGAAGGAACATGAGGGTGATAAGTGTGATGATCATTTGGTTTCTAATCAATATCAAATGGTGAGCACTATAAGATAAAGAACTGACTAATCCACAGAGATTGATGATGCACAATGAGTCAATATTATAAGATTAAACAAGATGAGGTCAACCATTAGAGGTTTAATTTTTGGAAGTGGTGAACTATGATTTAAAGGTTTTAATTTGTATAATAATATTGGTGTTTCTTTATTTATATAAATTTATTAGTACATGATATGTGATCATAGTGTTTGATGTTTAACTGTGACCATTTAAATTCAAATATTTGAATTTAATAGATGAATGACTAGTGTCTATTTTTTTAGCCATAAATTTTTAGAATTTTAGAATTTTACCATGGTGTAAAAATATAATTTTTACATAACTCCAAGTCACATCTATAAATATTAATTTTAAGGTATGATTATTAGCAGTCAAAGTTATAAAGGTCCAAATTTGACTATTTTTTTATTGCATTCTAAAAGTGACCCGAGAAATATAATTGAGCTTGTGTTGATGTTGTTTTTATGATTCATGTTGTCCTAGTTATTCAAAAGTTTTTTATAATACATAAACATGATATGTGTGTATTTTTTAGGTGTGATAAATCTATACAAATTATGAAATATTCTTAAAAATTTGACTATGTATTTTGTCCATGGTGACGATGTGCACAGAATATTGTTAAAGTAATTTGAGCTTAAGCATAAGGGTACTATGTTGGTTATTGGAAATTAAGGAGAACTTATAGATCATGTGAAATGGTTCCATGTACTTTTAAAGTATTCCTATTTTCTTAGTTTTCTCAAATAATTATCAAAGAGGTGAATGGGTCATCATATGACCTAAAAGGTGGCTTAGGCCTATTTGAAAGAGAGTTGTGCTTAAGTGTGACCTATGTTAGATGCCTTAAGGGTGAAATCATGTATAATGGGTTATAAGGAAAATTTTTGGGCATTATTATCATTAATTATCTATAAATAGTGAAACTAAATGTGTTGGTTTCTAGACTTGTGTGAGAAGGAGGGTGCAAGGTACATATGAGAGTTGTGGAGTGAAGGAGAGGTAAAGTGCCTGATAGATGAGTTTATGAGAAAGGTAGATTAAGGAATATGTGTATGACCCATGGGTCATGTTTTTGATGTCAAAATATTATTCTTATAGGTTTAATATGTGTGAAGAGGTCTAGGGTTATCCAAAATGTGGATTTGGATGCATTGAGTGTGCAGTGTTAAAGAGAGAGCTGATATACTTTATCTCTATCAAATTCATAAGCAATCAATGTTTATGAGATGTTTTCATAGGTGTTTTTTTATTATCTCAACATAGGGGGTTTTATTCTCCTTTAATAGTGAAACTAGCTAAAGGTCTATTTGTTATTGTAGTTCAACTAAACAGGTGTGGTGCCACCTTATGGGATTATAGTCTCACTAAATAAGGCATGGTAGTTCCTTGATCAGTTGTATCTGGTCTAATTTAGTTCTTTTTATTATAGTATATTAGTCTAATTTTAGGTTCTAATCGGTTTTCTCCCCATAGAGGATTTCCCACATATGGCATGTGTTATGTGTTTGATCTTGTATTATCTCTCTTGTTCATTGCTATAAATATTGTGTATGATTCATGAATGATTGTAGCAATTGATTAAGATTTTTAATGGATTTAAATTAGAATTTTAATATATAGTATCAATAATTACCCCCTCACCCCTCTTAGTGATTTTACCTCTAACAATTCATATCAGATTAGGCTCTTAGAGTGCAAGGAAGAAGGCAAGTCAATTAATGGAAGCCAAAGGTGGTAAGTATGAGTCATGATGAGACTTTAGGTCTAATTAATCTATTTTATATGTCTAATTAATCTATTTTATATGGCATAGAATCCTTAAAAATTTAAAGAGTGATAAGGGCTCTCTTTTTCTACTCGTGTTTTGAATGAAGAGACCAAATTCAAAAAGATGACCAAGGTACTGGTTGAGGCTAATTCTAAGATGTGTATGGATCTAAGTGAACATCCTACCATTTTTGAGAAAGCTTCATGCAAAGAACATAAATTATTAGTGCTTAGTGATGAGGTTTTAAACTGTAAGGTTGATTCTTCAAATGAAAAGGTATGTCAAGATTCCATAGTTGCTCCATATGTTATCAATTCTATCTTAGAAGAGAAGGAGAGTGATATATAAAAAGAACCAGTTGTCATAATTCAGACTAAGAAGAAGAATAATAAGAGAAACAAGTCTTATAGATATAAGAGGATACCAATGGTTATTGAGGATATGTGGGACACTCTAGGATTCACTTTCTTTATAACATTGTGGTGTAGAGGATGTCTCTATATATGCTTCTTAAGAGACTCTTTTCAATGGATAAGCAAGTATTACTGTGGTGTTTTTTTAGAAGGTATGATTTGGAGTAGTCTATAGGGTTAGATTGAAGGTTCCCAAATGATAAAGGAGAATTTATGAGTTATCAAGATGATATTTTTGCATAAAAAGGTCTGTTGACCTTATTATATCATGTTTCAAGTGGTTTTGTGGTATAAAGGTATGTTGAAGTCAAATTGATGATTTTTGAATGCTCTCAATTTTCTCAATTTTTGGCATAAGGGCAAGCATGCCTAAAATGGGTTATAGGATGTATGGGTTCCTAAAGGTATGGAGACTCAAATTTTGGTCCAAAATTTTATGATGGGTGTTTCTAGGTGTGCAAGAAGTTTTAGAGGTGTGCAATGACTATAAAGAGGTTTGTTGACTCTACTTGTTTTGAGATTCAAGGGTTTTGGGCTATACTATAAAATTGGTTTGCCTTATTATTTGAGGTCTAAGGCTTATTAATATATTTAATAGGACAAAATTATTATCAAATCAAGCTTTATATATATCTAAAGGTTTGTGGATTTCAAGTTATTCAAGCTTTTATCAAAATGGAGGCCTAATTGGCTAGTAGGTCTATGAAATAAGTATGTTGAAAAGGATTAGATAGGAAATGCAAAGTGTCATGATTTAAGGGGAATATGAGAGTGATCTCGATATGAATTTTTAGGTCCTAAAGATGTGTCTATAGAAAGTTATGTGATTTGTCAGTTCCAAGTAGGGCTACAAGGAGACTAGACAAGCCTAGTGTAAAGAAGAGTGATTTTTATTTAATTTATTCAATAGAGAAAGGATTTTATATTTAAATATGAGTTATCAAGTTGGTTTAGTACATTTTTCCTATTTATTGAGTGGCATGAAGTTATGTTGATGATCATTGAGGTGGCTTAAGAGATAAGGTTAGTAAGCTTATGTGATGATTCTTCATGGTGTATAGAGATATGAAGATGTTTGAGAGGTGAAATGGCTCATAGATATTATGGGGAGTCCCATTTATATGTCTCTTGGTGAGTTCCATTAGATTTTAGTATTTTTGTGTGTTATATATTCATTGGTTGCAGTGCTTAGTTGAAGAGAGTATTGACATGGAGTAAGAGGAATTTGTCAAGGTAAAGAAGAGGTAGGATCAAGGTGAGGAGGAGTTTATATCATCTTTATAAGGTGGTCCTCTCCTATTGGTAGTATTTTCATATCCTCAAGATCAATTTTTTCCCACTTTTTCATTATGTCAAAAGGGAAGAAAGTTCTTATTGTGAGAGTACTTGAAAAGAGAGAAGTAAAGTGGGTTGAATGATGTGTGTTGATATAAATTACAAAGGGGTAGGTTGTTAGAGATTTTTTAGTGATATATTATAATTTTCCAAGTGAGTTAATGAAGTGCCTTGATAGTCTAAGTGGAAATGACAAAGTGTGCAATGTTCTTGTCCTAGTATGTTTGAAGGATGCTTAGTTGATCTTAAGTTTTGGCATAGTTTGAGATGATTAGGGATGAGTATAAAGTATTGATCATGTTGAAGGGCCCTTTTAGTGATCAAGGATTATTGGAGATATTTTTTTCATGAGTTTAATTCACCCAATTCGTCATTTTTCTCATCTATACATTTTGGTTTGAATGGCAAAAAATTTAAATAGGTAGTTTGATGACATCATAATTGCCACATATGGATGAGTCAAGGGGATTTGGTCATATGGTTATGATCATAATAGTCCTTAGTATCTATGAAAAAACACTCAATACTAGAGATGAAGCATGAAAAAATATATGCAAGTGCAAATTTGGGCTCTCAAGCATTTTGATAGTGTTTTCCCATACTTAGCAAAATTTGCAATATGGCAAGAAAAGTTGTGTAAGAATTTTGATGGTGGAATATATCTCATGTGTGGATATTTCAGGAGAAGGTGATCATATGGGTTTGTTTATTTTTTTTCATAATTTATTTTTTCTAACTTATACATCAAGAACTAAAGTGTGACAAAAGATATGCATGTGAAAATTTGGTCTTTCCAAATAGTTCTTGACATAGTTGGCTCTATAAATAGATAAATATGAGGAGGTATTTTAATTTCTTATATATCACATGTGTGAGGTTTATAGGATTATAATTTTATATTGTTGGTTTATCCCATGTTAGGATATAATATGGTCCAATTTTTAGAACTTTCACTTGAATGAAGAAAAAGATATGAAGGTGTAAAGTTAACCTTACAGATAGATTACAAAGTTCCCCGTACTTAGTCTATTTTACATGATGTTAAAGATTAGGACCATATGGAGATTTAATGGCTCATGTGAAATAATATAAATAACATCTCAGGTGCAGATCAATTCAAATAGGTTAAAGTTTTTTTTGGTTAATGAAGGTAAAGATTAATCTCCTTACAAAATGATCAACAGAGTGTGTTTGTTCCAAGGTCTTAAGAAGTAGAGAGATGAGCACAAGTGGTCAATGGTTAATGATATAAGTGCTTAAAAGGCATTTGATGGTGCCAATTTTCATGATAATAGGGTTTATAAAAATATTTAATGGTGATCACTATAATATAAATACTTGACTGATCAGTAGAGATTGATGGTACACAATGAGTCAATATTACAAGATTGCATGAGATGAGGTCAACTATTCGAGGTTTAACTTTTGGTAGTGGTGTAATATGAGTTAAAGGTTGAGATTCATAAAATAATATTTATTGTGTTTTATTTATATAAAGTATCAAGCACATGAAGTGTGATAATAGTGTTTAATGTTTAGTTATGATTGTTTTAATTCAAATATGTGAATTTAACAAAGGAATGACCAATGTCTGGTTTTTTAGCCATAACATTCGATCTATTCAGAATTTGGAAATGATGTAAAAAGAGAATTTGTATAGGACTACAAGATGAATCTATAAATATGAATTTTAATGTTTAATTATTAGTATAGTCAAATTTTTGAAGGTCCAAAGTTGTCTGTGTGTTTTACTACATTCTGAAAGTGACTCAAGAAGGATAATTGAGCTTGTGTGGATGTTGTTTTGATGTTTCATGTTGTCATAGATATTGGATATTGTTTTAAACTCAATAATGATGATCTATGTGGATTTTTAAGGTGTGATCAATATATCTTGAGTATAAACTATTCTTAATAAGTCAACTACGTATTTCATTTATGGTGATTGTGTGCATAGAATGTTGTTTGAGTGAATTGTGCTTAAGCATAAGGGTATTATGTTAGTTTTTGGCACTTAGGATAACCTATAGATCATGTTTCTTGGGTTAATTTACTTTTAAAGTGTTCCTATGTTCTTAGTTTTCTTTGAGAAGTATTAAATATGTGAATGGGTCATCATAAGACCTAAAAGGTGACTTAGGCCTATTTGAAAGAGAGTTATGCTTAAGTGTGACCTATGTTAGATACCTTAAGGGTGAAGGAATGTATCATGGATAATAAGGAAATTTTTTAGACTTTATGATCATTAATTATCTATAATTAGTGAAACCAAACATGTTGGTTTCTAGACTTGTGTGAGAAGGAAGGTGAAAGGTGCATATCAGAGTTATGGATCAAAAGAGAGGTAGAGTGCCTAGTAGATGAGTTGATTAATAGATAAAATTAAATAATATGTGTATGACCTTTGGGTCATATTTTTTATGTTATAATAGTTCTATTATAGGTTGAGGATGATGAAATAGGTTTAGGGTGATCCAAAAGGTGGTTTTGGATGTATTGAGTGTGTAGAGTTGAAGAGAGAGATGATATAATTTATGTCTCCATCAGATTGGTAGGCAATAAATGTTCAAGATATATTGTGCTCATAGGTGTTTTGGTAGCTCAAAATCTAGGGGTTGTATCCTCTTTTCAAGGTGAAACTTATTAAAGGTCTTGTTATTGTTGCAGCTCAGCTAGATAGGTGTGGTAGCACCTTGTGGGATTATAGTCTCACTAAATAAGGGATGGTAGTTCCTTGGTCAATTTAAATTGTTCTAAATTGATTATTTTTATTATAGGATATTATTCCAATTGAAATTTTTAATGGATCTTCTCCCCTAGGAGGGTTTCTCACATATGTCATGTGTTATGTGTTTCATCTTGCATTATCTCTCTTGTTCATTTCTATGAATATTGTGTATCTTTCATGAATGCTTTTCGTAATTTATTAAGAGTTTGAAAGGATTAAAATTGGAATTATAATACCTAGTTTCATTGATTTACCCCCCCTCTAAGTGATTGTACCTCTAATAAACATCTTAGGCAAGTTGGACTTGTGTGCTTGTCATCTTTAGGGGTTGGTGCTCCTTGTGAATTAGATGCTTCACTAAAAGTATCATATTTGTAATCATCTTATAAGAAAATTATTCCATGTGTTTTCATTATTGAGAGTGGTTTTTCTCCCCTAAGAGGGTTTCCCACATAGATGTTTTGATATCTTGCTTATCATTCATGTTCATTGCTATGAGTGGGTTATTTTCCTCTTGATTGCTTATGGTGTATGACTAAGGGTTTGAAGGATTTAGTTTGAAGTTTTTTAAATATTTTTATTCATTAATTCACCCCTCCACCTCTTATTTATTTTACCTCTAAAAATGTCTTTCTAGTATTATAGATGAAGAGAAGGCATTTATGTGCCTTTTTTACATTATCACAAACATCTGATGCAAAATTATGCAAATCAAAATTATAGGCACACATGCACCAATGGTATAGATAGGTTATAATCTTGAAAAAACTATAAAAATATTAAATTTTATGTAGAAACATCTAGGTTCAAATAAAATGCTACAAACAATATTTTTTGGTTTTGAAAATTAGTGGTTCAATATAGTATAGATGAACATGCACAGAGGTCGATTTGTAGGTGTAAAAATTAAAATGTGTGAAGAAAATAAATATGATGTGTAAGATAAACCTATAAAAAAAATTATACATTATTTAAAAAGGATAATCATGTTTAATTACATAAATATCACATAGATAAATCTGAATAAATCAATGTTCACACTTGACCAATAACACACACATCTTATGCACAAACATTGGCCCAAAAATAGGATGACATTTTCCATATGGTAAAATTCATTGGTTGGACAACATATGGATGAAAGGTATAGCCTTATTACAATGTTGACTATATGTTAGACACATAATTCTATGAATAAATAACTTATGGATATGATAGGTACATTTAAGGGATAGAAGGTCTCAAGCTGGAAACTAACAAATTTAAATTTAAAATAAGAGTGCTAGACATTTTCCACCTATCATGAATTTGAATATGAAATAGGCATAAATAAAAAATGATGAAACATATATAATAATAAATATTATCTATGGATACAAGGAGGAAGAAGAGGATGGAGAGCCACAAGGAAACCTACTAGATTTCTAGTGAGCTGAGAGCTAGTAAACCATAACCTTAAATTCCATTTTTATTAGGCCTACAACCACCATTTTAATTAAGCTAAGCTTGTAGATTAAGATATTAAATTTTTTAACATGTAATATAAAATCAAACTTTTTACACCAAGTCTTGAGATTTGAAATTGATTTAATTATTTATGTGGTCAAGGTAGTTCTTTGTTTGGATCCCTAACCATGACCACAAAAAGCTTTGGTATCAAATATAGGTATTGATCCTTGGTGATAGTGTGTGAAGTATGATATTAAGTCACCTATGTAGGATTATTAATAGAGGACTCATATCAATATGATTTATGCCTAAAGGAAGTAAAAATATGCCAACTAGAAGATTTAGAGGAGTCTTAGTAGTATCCAACATGACTAGAAGAATGGAGGAAGTGTTGAAGGTGATATACATGGTGATAACATGCATTTATGTTTTAGGATAGATAAACAATGAGTTTTCTACCTAGGGATATTTAGGGTGATGTTTAAGAGGAACAACATGATAAGGGGAAAAGATAAGATGATAGTAAAGGTAAAGACAAGATAAATGTGTCGAATAGTAACATATTTCATGAATTAGTAAAGGTGAAAAGGTGTAATTAGGATATTTAAACCTTGAGGAGCTCATTGACTAGGTCACATACAAGGATATGTATTTTGAGTTTAAGGAATTTAATGATCCATGATGTGTGAAGGTGGCATAGACTAAGTTAAAGGTCATGTAGTGTTATGGTGGAAGGAAGTGCATAATGAAATAAGAATAAAATTTAATGATAAAATTACCATATCATACATATTTTTTTTGAATTTGAAAGCCAAGTTCTTATCAGGAGACTATCAAATGGATTTATTTAAGAAGTTACAAAAATTTGAGTAAGAAAATTCTTAGCATCAATGAATAAATTCAAGAGTATTATAAGATAATCATTAGATATTGACATAGTGAATTATACCAAGATAAGGTTGTGAGATATTTTAATGGTACATGCATAGGAATCCAATATGAGTTAAGTGTGTCATGAATCCAAACATTATAATAATCTTATTAGTTTTCATGAAGTGAACACAATATATTTTCATATAGTAATTAAGTGTTGTGCAAGTAAAAATAAGATGTTTATGTAGATAAGATAGAGGAAATGTTGAGATAATTTATCCTAAGTAATGATAAAATGTTGTTGCACATATTTTGGTTAATGCATAAGAAAAATAAAATCACTTGGAGAAGAGAAAAATTATACACACAAAGTAAATTGTTACCTATACCGAGGGCATAAAGGATTTGTATGAGGATGAGGAAGAGGATTAGTTATAACATAATTTAAATGAAATAAATATAGGAATTTAGTGCATCAGTGTATGTAAACATGAAAAAGTGAAGTAGTAAATCATAGCCTAGTGTGAACATTGTGCATAAAGAATAAGAACATGTTGGATTGAAAAGATGCATGGAAGGACTAGAACATATAGAATCACTATTAATCAGGATATCACTATTCAAGCTACAAAAAGTATAATTTGAGTTGGCATAGAGAAAAATCTTTTTCAAAACAATGTGTAACTCAGGAGGACAATGTTGTAAGGTGAATTTAGGTAGTATTATCATGGATAACCTAGTTTTATATGAGATGATAAAGAAGTTGAGTTTGAGGAACATCACACATCAAAACCCAAATAATGTATATGGTTGTATAAATATTGAATATAAAATTTAGGTTGGAAAAATGAGCCTCATACAATAAATCATGTGTATTAAATGTTAATTGGGGATACTAGTGCATGCCATATTTAATCGACTGAGTATTGTGTTAGATATCACATGTATATGTGGCCAAACAAGCCCCATGCAATGAATCATTACATATTATGTTAATTGATGCTCTCATTGCATGTCATATTGAGCCATTAAGTATTTTATTAGATCTCATGTGTAGTTGGGAGAAAGTGAGCCTATGTGATGAATTAATTTCATCATATTTCAATTGGGGATCCCATTACATGTCATATTAAACTTACCAAGTGTTGAATTGAATCTCACATGTAGTTGAGGGAATAATCCTCACGTAACAAATCACATACATCTTATGTCAATTTAGTTTCCCATTGTATTACATATTAAAAAAACTAAGTATTACATTGAATCTCACATGAAATTGGGGGAAAAAAAGCCTCATGCAAAAAATCACATGCATATTATGCGAATTGGAGTTCCCATTGCATGCCACATTAAACCAACCAAATATTATGTTGAATTTCACATGCATCTAGTGCCAAATAATCCCATTAAATGAATTTTGTCTATCTTATATCAATTGTGGATCCCATTGCATTCAATTTCATACATATTTGGGTCCAAACAAGTTATGTGTGACTAATTGAATGCATCTTATGTCAATCATGGTTCTTATTTCATGCCATATTGAAATAACCAAGTATTGTGTTGAATATTATGCATAATTGGTGACAAATAATCTCTATGTAATGACGCATGTCAGTCTTATGTCAATTTTGGATCCCATTGCATGCCATATTAAACTAACCAAATATTTTATTGAATCTCACATGTATTTGAGGCCAAAAAAGCCCTATGAAATGAATCTTATCCATATTATGTCAATGTGGGGTTCCTATTGCATGCCATATTGAACCAACCAAGTATTACATTAAATTGGATTCATAATTGGGTCCAAATGAGCCCTATGTAATGAAACCCATCCATATTATGTCAAAATGGTATCTTATTGTATGTCATATTAAATCAATAGAGTATTACATTGAATCAATGCATAGTTGAAGCCAAAATAGCCTCGTGTAATGAATTGTGTCCATATTACATCAATTTATCAAGCTCCCATTGCATGTCATACTGAACCAACTAAGTATTTTATTCGATATCACATGTATCTAGGGAAAAATTAACCTCATGAAATGAATTGTGTGTATCATATGTTAATCAATAAGGCTCCCATTGTACACCATATCGAAATAACTAAGAATTGTCTTGAATTTCATGCACAGTTGGGGTGAAATGAGCCATGTATAACAAATAATGTCCATATTATGTCCATTAATGGGGATTTCATTACATTCCATATTAACTCAAGTGAGTATTACACTAAATATCACATGCTTTTGGGGTCAAATGATCTTCGTGTAAAAAAACATGTCCATATTATGTCAAATAATAGGGCTCTCATTACATAAAATATTGAACCAATTGAGTATTAAATTTAATCTCAAGTGTAACTAGGAATAAATGAGCTCCATGGAATGAATTTCTCACATATTATGTGAATCAGGGCTCCAATTTCACTCCATAATAAACCAACCAAGTATTATGTTAAATCTCACTTGTTATTTTTGCCAATCTAGCCCATGTAACAAATCCTATCCATCTTATGTCAATTAGGGCTTCTAGTGTGCACCATTTTGAACCAACCAAGTGCTTAATCTCATGTGTGGTTAGGGCCAATAAATCCTCATGCAACAAATATCATCCATTTTATGTCAATTATGGATCTCATTTTATGCCATATTGAACCAACCAAGTATTGTGTTGAATCTCATACACAATTGGATCCAAATGGGCCATGTGTAAGGAATCATCAACATATTATGTCCATAGGGGCTCTCATTTCATTTATAGTTCAAAAAATATAGTATTATGTTGAATCTCACTTATATTTTGGAACAAACCATCCCCATAAAACAAATCCCATTTGTCTTATATCAATTTGGGCTCTTATTATATTCAATATTGAACCAACTAATAATTTAATTGAATATCATGCCACTTGGGTTCAAAAGAGTCTCATGAAATGAATAATTATCATACTTATGTACATTAATGGGACTCCCATTACATTCCTCTCCACCACTCTGAGTTGATTTGTTACCCTATGGAGTATGCGCTAAATTATCCTTAGATTGATGGCTACTAACTCTTGACTTAGGAGCCATTTTAACTTCTCAAACTCATCTATGATTTCACTGCTTAGAAGTTTTTAGATAGAAATATTCATGTGTAACTTTTAGAGAGAATTCATAATTTTCATATTGTCATTAGAAGTGGGAACCTCTCTACCTCTATCATCTAATGGATGGATGTAGATAGGACTCCCCATATCTAGTTTAGGCTCTTCCTATACCTACTCAGTAGAATCCCCAAAATTCTATTCCTCCTACCAATTCTCAAAATCTGACTCAATAGAGTAATATTTGCCCTCTTCAGTGTTTTCCTTTTCACTAGGGATATTAATTGCCTCAGTGATGATCTTAAACCATTGTAACTCCCCTCACTTAATCAGCAACAATATCAAACCTTGATAAATTAAATCAGCCAAAGGGTTCTTAAAGTTCAACATCAAGGCTTCCAAGGATTATAGTAGAAAAAATGGAATGTTGATTATGTGGCCTTTGAAATGATTCAGAAGGAGGAAGTGATGGTAAAATATCATAGTATGTTTTCCTTTTAAAGTAATATACCTCATAATATAGAAGCAAAATTTAGGCCATTTCCTTGGTAGTTATGACCTCATGAAACCCTTCTGAGATGAAATCTTAGGTTTCTTTTTTTCCTTTTTGAATAAAATGCCTAAAATCTCTTCCTTTCTTTTATTATCCTTAAAATATTTGACACCATTATATTCCATCCTGGTAGTCTCTTTGATGAGCTCCTCTATGATCAATATTCTCAATCCATGCATTTTAACTTCATGATCTTTCTAGCCATGAGTGAAGTCCTTAGAAAGCCCTGTGTCATGCCCAACAAGTCATTCCATGAAGGGTGCCAAACTATCCTTGACCATTTTATGCCTCACATATTCATTTTCCTTGACATCAAAGAATGAAATAGGTTTGCATCGATCTCTATCCTTGCCCATTTTGTGAAATTTTAGACTTCTTCTATAAGCTTCACTATTCGAGTTCTTAGGGAAGGAGATGAGTAAATTATAAGAAAAATATCCAAATACGATCATGTGATATGAGCCCAAAATGACCCAAAAGTGCAAGGTTATATTGATAATTACCTTTCACATATTAAAATCAAAGTTCCTGATCTAGATTTGTGCCATCATTAAAAAAACATCATAACCATGTAGGATGTGTCTTTTTTTAATTCAATAATCAGGATGATATCATCAGGATAATCACTCTCATGCCAACTAATTAAATCACTTATTTGTACCCCAAGGTTGGCCATGTAATAGGCACACCTATTTCCCTCCCTTTAAACATGTGCTGTAGAGACCCCTTTGAAAAGGTCCAGTAAGTTTTTTACATCATTAATGATTCTAGAAATATTCCAAGAAGAGGGGAGAAGGCCTTTCAAAAATTAATAATGTTCATTAAGTACCCTTAAATTTAGAGGAATTACATACCAAGTTTGACTACCAATGTGATGTCTCAAAGCACTTATTTAACTTCTGAGACATGATTTTTTTGGATCCCCAATGGCCCCTCGTAGGTCACTCTAATATTCTTAGAAGAATCCTAATAACACCTTTTGCTTTCATTGGACCTGGGTTCCCTTTCACTACCCCATCACATTTTAGTTTAAACCAAGAGGGAAGAGGATGTAACCATTTGACTTTTCACCTATCCACCCCCTTCACTTGATATTTTTCATATATGAGAAGGTTAAGGTGTTTGAGAATTTGGGAGAATATATGGGAGCTAGGTTGGTCAAAAGAGGAAGTGAAGGATGATCAATTTTCATGAACAATGGCCAAGATCCTCTTAGATTTGGAGGAAGTATTGGGCCTATATTTCTCAAAAATACAAGAATTCTTGTCTTTTTAAATACCCTAAAAATGTGGAAAAGAGCTAAATTCCACTAGAATTTCAATGGAGGAGATTCCCTGGGTGGCTTTCATTGAGTAATCAGGCCCTTGGTAGTGCCTGGGTTAGCCTAAGAAAATTTAGACTTGCTAAAAAAATGCTAAAAAATGGAAGAAGTAAAGGAATAGGAAAGGAACAAATGCTTGATAGATTTGTATTCCCATCTATAAAGAGCACACCTATTAGGAAGAGGAATACCCCTTCACATGGTTATCCATAGTTAAAATATTATTCTGAGCCATCAACCAAAAGAAAACATTTATTTTAGTAATGAGATTTTTTAACCAAAGATCATTCTAATTATCATCTACTTCCACTTGATCCCAAAGTGAGACATAGCTAGATTTAATAAAGATAGTTGGGATCATTTTTATAAATAAGAGCATCTCCTTCGATAATAAGCTATTGTGAATGTGTTAAAGAGAAATGTTTAATTCATGTAGGAAATGAGATTATTTCTAGTTCAAATCATCTTTTATGAGAAGTTTCCACTTCTTCTTTTTGTCAGTCTCATCCCAATAATTTGACACCTTATGGCCAAAGGTCTCTTTGAATAAAGATATTAATTTTAAATCTTGGAAGGAGGAGGCCAAAGGGGAGTTGATCTAGGGATATTTCCAAAATTATACTTTATTACCTATACCAACATTCCACTTGAGACCTTTGTTGAGTAGATCCTTATCAACTTTCAAAGCTTTATAGAATGTTGAGCCATTATCTGGGCCACTTTTTGAAAGAAAATAGTGACCTTTCCTAGAATTTAAGTTTTTGGCCCTTATGATCTTGGTCCACTGGTTATCTTTCTTGATCACCCTCTATCCTTTCTTTGCCAAAAGGGCTTGGTTCATGGATCTAACCCTTCTTAACCCCAATCCTCCTTTCAAGGTAGGGAGACAAGATTTATTCCAAGAGATGAGAAAAAACCTAAATCTTTCCTCTAATCATTTCCATAGGAATTTATTTTTAATATGATTGATTTGATCTAAAATCCTACCAAGGATGAAAAATAAAGATATGAAATAAACTAGGATGGTTTGAAGTGAGCTCTTTAGGAGTTACATTTTATCATCTTGGGATAGTAAATTCCCTTTCCATCTTGATAACTTTCTCTGAATCCTATCAATAAAGGGGTTTCAAAACTCTGGTTTCATGGAACCCTCAAAGAGAGGAGTACCAATATAAGAGGAAGGGAGATTATTGATGACACAGCATAGAATCTTAGAGATTTTGACTTGAAGGTTGAGCGAGGTATTGATGAAAAAAGAGATATTTTGTGAAAGTTGATGCTCTGGCTGAAAACCAATTCATAAATTTAGGGACCGAGGCTTCACCCATCATTAGCATGTCATCCAAAAGAATTTGATGAGTGACTAGTCTAGTATTAGAGGCAGCTATGATACTTCTAATAATTTTGGAAGTTCTAGCCTTGACAATAAGTCTACTTAGTATTTCAGCCAAGATGATGAACAAATATAGAGAGAGGGGATCTCCCTATCTGATCCCTCTCCCTACCAATAAAAAACCCTAGGAAATCCATTTATAATAACAAAAAACATGGGGGTAGTTATGCAAGAGGCAATAAAATTTCTAATAGATTGATTGAAGTTGAATCTATTCAGAATTTTATTGAGCAATTACCAAGAGACCCGATCATAAGCCTTATTCATGTCAAGCTTGAGGAACATACCTTTCAAATTAGAGTGAGACACCAAATGGATGTTTTTTGTGGGAAATGATGACTCTATCCAAGATCTTCCATTTGATGACAAAATCTCCTTGTTGGTTTGAAATCATTTTATCTAGTAGAAGTTGGATTTTTAGAGAAATCCCTTTAGTGCAGATTTTATAAAATTTAGAACAAAAGTTGATGGGTCTAAAATTTATCATTTGAGAGGCCCCCTACTTCTTAGGGATGATCATTAGGAAATTATTATTGAAGTCTTGGATCATGGTGATAACTTTGAATAACTCCACTATATCCAAGTAAACTTTGTTATGAATGATATCCCAAAAAACATGAAAGAAGAGAGGAAAACCATCGTGTCTTAGGGATTTATCCCCTTGCAATGAAAACACTATAGCCTTGATCTCCTCATCTGAAAGGGGAGAGAGGATAGAGTCATTATCTTCCTAGGAGATAACCCTTTCAATAATATTGACCACTTAATCCTCTAATTCCTCATCTTAGTGGGAATAAAATCAAGGAGAGTTTTGTAGAAGTTAACAATTTGGAATTCAATGTCTTTTTCCTTCATGAACTAGGTGCCATCTTCCCCTTAGAATTCTATGATGAGATTCTACTAGTGATTCTTGGATGCTGAGATGTGAAATTATTTAGTATTTATATCACCCTCCTTTAACCAAATCTTCTTAGATTTTTGCCTTCAGTAAGTTTCTTACTTGGCTTCCAAATTGTGAAAACTACTAAGATGTTCCTTTTCTTTGAATTATAGATCATGAAAAGGGATTGAAACATAAATTTACAATTTTATTCTATAGATTTACTCCTCAATGGAATTTGTTTGGAGGAAAATATTACCTAAAACTTCTTTGTTCCAAACTTTGAGATTGTTCTTGACATGTCTAAGCTTCATATCCAGGATGTACATGGTTAAACCTTGGACTAGGAATTTCCACCATTCCCTAATGGAATCTTCCAAAGACTAGTTTGAGATCCACATTTTTTCAAATTTAAAATGCATAGCCTTAGCTTTTGACATATTATTTCTTTAGAACAAAATCAGATTATGATCAAACCCAATTCTAGGGAGGGATGAGAGGGAGCTAGTGGAATTATGGATCTAATTAAGATAAATCAAAAATTTATCTAGTCTAACTTGGATAATATTATCCACAAGCCTTTAATTTGACCAAGTATACTATTTGACTTTAAGATCCACATCAATAAGTCTTACATTAGTGATAAACTCATTAAAATCCAACATGTTGTCATTAAGGGTGTAGATTCCCCCCTTCTTCTCCTTGGGGGACAAGGGAGAGTTGAAATCTCCAGCCACCATCCAACTCAAATTTTTAAAATGATTCCTAATGTCCTTCAAGTTACTCCATAACTTATTCCTTTCAAGCCTAGAATTTAGAGCATACACATTGGTGAGAACCCAATTATTTTTATTACAGATGTCAAAGAAGGAAATAGAGATGTGGGTCTCAATTACAAGAAGGGGGTGCCTTCCAAGACTGAAGGATCCCAAAATATTTCTAGGCCACCTAAAGCACCTCTAGAATAACTATAACTATAAAATTCCTTGACCCAAATATTAAATTTGATCTTCAAAAAAAAATTAGTATCATTTTAGATTCTTGGATCAAAAGGATGTCTCATTTATATTTTAAGACTAAATTTCTTGCCAACCTCTATTTTTTAAGGTTATTCAACACCCTTATGTTCCAAGAGAGGACTTTCATTTATTATTATTTGGTAAATTTCTAAGGGTCATATGTGTACCTTTTACAACTTTCCTATCTATTTTTTCTCTCCTAGAGCTTTGGGTTGAGGGTTTGCCTAAAGATTTTTTATCACATCTGACTTCCACTTTTTTCCTTCCTTTTTTGTGGTGGACATCCACCCAATTTTTGTTTGAAAAATCCTTAGATAAATCTAAGATTTCCCCTTTTTTATTATAATAGCATTTTCCTTCAAATGAAGAAAAAAGTTTGGTCTCCTCACAGGATTTAACTGGAGTGAGGAGGGCTTGAGAGGGCACAATTTCCTATAAAATTGAGTCCTTATCTAACAAAATGGATTCACAAGCTATGGTATAGGAGAAAATAGGGTGTCATGAAGGATATTATGAGAAAGAGGGGAGTTGTCTAGGGATACAAATGTAGATTCAAAAAGAATTGCCTTTAGAGGGGAAGAAGTATTGGGAAGAGGCACTTTTAAGGAGCCTATTGGGGAAGCTAGAGTTAGACTAAGCTAGGGAGGGATAAGGATCTTCATATTCATGGAGGTTCTTTATCAGTCAACATCTAAGATAATTTTCCCGAGGTTGAGAGGGGATATAACTATTTTAGGTAAGGGGTAAGGGAGATTTGAGGAGGGAGGAAGGGGGATGGGTCAAGGGTGAGGGAGAGGGAGAAATGGGAATGAGGGAGTGGGCCTTTTTTTGGAGAGGGGGCTAAGGGGATTTTATGGGAGAGGGAGGGGGAGAGAGGAAGGGGGAGGGAAGAGGGATCTTTGTTAGAGGATTTTTGACCTAGGAGGGAGAAAGGGGAATGGATAGCTTCTTGAGTAGGGGGCATTCTTTAGTCAAGTGGCTCAGGACATCATAGGTTTTATAAATCTCCAAAGCTCTTTCAAATTTTATTCTTTGATTCAAGATCTCATACTTGGATTTGATCTTGATAAATTGGATTAAGGGTTTGTCATTGGGAATTAAGACATAAACCCTAGCTGCAAAAATCCTCTATCTAGATCTAATGACTAAATTGATAGATATGGGTAGACCAAGAGCCTTGGCAATCCCTAAAATGACCTTAGGGACCCAAAATTCTAAGGGGAGATCTAGTAAACTAATCTAGTTTGGAACATCCTCCAAGACCAAGCTATTGAGGTTAAGTCCTACCTTCCACTTGTGAATATTGACAACCAATTTCCCCATAAAACAAGGCCCTCCCATAAGGATCCTTAAGATGTCTTTGAGATGGGAGAAGTTGAGAAAAAATAAATTCCTCATCATGGCTATAATATCAATTTGCCCTTTTGGTTCCATTTGAGATTATCCCATTTGTGGAAAGAATCTATATTTGGTCTAAATTCATTAAATTTAGCTAGGATACAATTTGATAAGGATGAATCGATTATATCAATGACAACATTTAGAACTTTGAGAATTACCTCCTTGCTTTCACCTAAAGGGAAGAGAAAAGAATCTTCTAGGGCTATTTGATGACATTCATCCATGACAATATCCACCCATGAGGAATGTTTTTTACCTTTGGTGGGATAAAGAAAAATTGACTTATGGACCCAAGATTGAACCCTCCCCAAGTACCGACTGATTCTTTATGTTGTTTGATGAGTTAGGAACCTTTTATAAAACTATTATAGATAGATCAAGATTGTTAGGATGCATCTCTCCTTCCTTCCACCCACTGTTGGCATTTAAAATTATTGAAATAGTTATTCTCCCACCCATCAAAGCTCCCAGTCACTTAGCCTTTATCAAGAATTAGAATAATTAGGTAGCTTTTTTTAATTAACATGTAAATAATAAATAACATGTCTTTTACAACTATGATCAATAAGTAACTCATCCCCTAATACTATATATTTTATAGCTTCTACCAAAATATATCTTTCTAGGATCTTGGGCATAAACTATTCAAAATCATCAATGCACTCCATGAATTGATAGTTGTTAATAATATGACATATCCCATGATATTTAATTATAAAACCATCAATGTTATCAAATACATAAGGATGACCATACATATAGGTGTGGCCATAATTTTTTATAATATTTTTCCTAGCATCTCTATATCACACTTAAAAGACTACATTTTCACATGTGGACATGCTAAAAATGTACATCATTTAACTTTTATAATTTTTGAATGAATAAGGTAGACCATAAAATGTCAAAATGTGTACTCCATACTCAACTCCTATTATTGAACAAACCTTTACATTATTTAATATGAAAATTCCCTAATATTCATTGTATATATATTAGATGATTGTATCACATACCCATCACCCCAAAAAGGGAACTCTACATTAAATTTTGGAAGTGGCTCATTAAAATCTCAAGTTATATATGTGTTATTTATAATTATCCTTGTACAAATTCATCAAATAATCTGAGAACATGTGATATCTCTCACTTTCTAAAATATAATCCATGTAGTGTTGCTTATGTCCTTGTTGAATGCATCTTTCAAACAAATTCAATTTCCTATTTCTCATACAAGTCCTACTCACCTCATCATATTTATAAGAACTAAGTGTATATCTCCAACAAGATACAGGGGGGTTTCACACTAAAACACTTGTTGAATCACCCAACATCTCTATGATAGATTATGACCTATAAATATTGAAAATATAAAAGTTTATAATTTAACATTATAATAAAACTATAGGTTTTTATTCAAAAACATTTTATGATCATAAATTTTTATATATATTATCAAATATTCTATATATCTAATATAATATCACTTAACTAATATTTTTTTAATGAATACATAATAGTTTTATTTAAAAAAATTAGTAAAAAAAAATTGACAATCACACACCTATTTTTGAGATAAAATGGTCTCTAAATCATACAAATTTCAAATATGTAGTCTAATTTGTGGAAAACATAATTATTCTCTTTCTATCTACCTAATATTCCCCTACACATGGTATCTCATGAAAATGTATGATGAAACTGGATAAAAATGAAGGGAATTTGATTTTATGTCATTTTTATAGAAAAACTCACCTTTGGGTCAAGATTAGTGTCAAAGTACAAATTTAAGTAGTTTCAAGTCTAAAGATAGTTGGATATTGATGAATAATACATAAAACCAATTCACTAACATGTGAGTTTGATGTAGATAGTGTCATGCAATATAAAATGATGTAAACTTTGGCATACATAAATAATGAGGTGGAAAACAACTAAATTTAGATGTTTTCATGCCATTTTTTTATAATTATGTCATTGAAAAAAATTCATTTAGTGATCATGACAAATGAAGATTTAAAATAAAAAGTGTCACAATTTCATGAAAATATATGATTTATTTAGATATTATAGGTTGAGTATGTTACATGTTAGTTTAGGATACCAGAAAATTACCCTGATATAATTTTATATGGAAGATATATCAAAGATGCACATTCAATTTATTAGGGTCATGATCTGAAGGTTGAATGTTCCATTATTAGCTAGGGAATGGTAGATATCTAGAGATATTATTCAACCCATTTTGGATGATGTTGATGTGAATCAGGGATGGGTGGTATGGTGGGAAGCAACACATTCAATACCATTATTTCCACTAAGATTTGAAACACATGGAGGTGAGAGGCCATGCATAATGATGCACCTTCCATAGAGGGATTAGTTAAGTTAGTAGGTGCAATTATTTATATAACATCCTAAGGAGGTAATTTACCTGTGTATTACCTAGATATATATTTATATATTTTTCATTTTTCATTTGATTATAATGGTATTTTCCATCAAATAAAATTTTGATATTTACACATGTTTTTATGGTAGTGTCGATTTTCTATACTATTTTCATTAAGGCCTCACTACAACTATTAACTTGGAATATTTTGTAGGGCATCCATGTTTTATAAATATAATATATTTTATGTCAAGACATGTTCATTTATTTGATCAAATGCACTAATCATAGGCAACATACTTGGTTGAGGCTATGACAGTGGATGATCTATAGGTTGAGTGTTGGATTTACTAGCATAAAAGTGATAGATGTATGTAGAGTATCAAATAATAAGCTCAATAATTGAACTTGATTAGCATTTCAAACCTCCCCTATAGAGCTCTTAATATAATTATAATCAAATATATTTATTTCTTTTTGAATTAATTTTTACCATATAACACTTGATAAATATGTTACAAATATATTAGGTTCTTTTATAGTAGGGCTATTTATTTATGAATAGAATAGTGTCATTTATTATTATTATTATTATTATTATTATTATTATTATTATTGTTATTATTATTATTATTATTATTATTATTATTATTATTTTTGGTTTTATCACTAATTTTTAAATTATATATCCTAATTCAATCATAGGTAAACAAATATTCATAGTAACTAGGTGAACATTTTTTAATAACTAGGCAGAGTTACTTATAACAATGGGTAAGTTACACACAGAAACTAGGTAAGTTACCCATAGCAATGATTTGAGCATTACAATTCACCCATAGTAACTAGGAGTCACCTTTAAAATATTTATATGTGCAAATTTAAAGGTTTTAAGGTTTAAGTATTATGGCAGCTGCTCATTATGAATAAAAAAGGATGTCAACTCTAGATTTTCTAGTCACCATTCCTCCTTAATTAGACTATTAATCTTAAGTAGTTGTAATAAATAAATCATTTTTCCCATACTACCTATTTTTTATATTGTCTAGTTTTTATTTTAAACTATTTTGAGGCCATCGATCTAAATAAAGGCATGTCTTTTCTATTTGAAATAAAGGCAATAGAAATAACATAGAGAATATAAGGTTGGAGTTATGTTCACTACATTAAAAGCTCTATAATTTCACTGTAACATTAATTTAATTTTTATGAATTTATGGATGTAATAAAATTTATTTGAATTAATCCATCTATAGGATAGGAATGTATTGTAACTTAACACCAACTGAGGTAAGGACCACTTGAGAAGAATTGTGGTGAAGTTCCCATATTTTACTTTAGTTTCTTTTTTCACTGTGTGTATGTATATTTCACTTTCTTCAAAATAGTTACAACATATTTTCTTTAAGTTCATGCTTTATTTCTTGCATAATTATTTCTAATTATGCAATTTCAATTCATCAAAGTATGGGAAGCTTATAAACATAGACTAATATTTTAATTATAATATTTAATTTCTTGTACTTTCATTTATTGTAATTTATGTTCTTGTCAGCTAATTTGAGAAAGTATGTTTACTTTCTATAAATTCTATGTTATCATCCCATTATTCCTTATAGTTCAATGTTGCATATATAGTGTAGACTCCTTACAAGGTTATAGTCCATGGGTTGAAAATTTAAGTGAAGGATTATATAGTCTATGTGTTAGGTGGTTGCCTCTTGTTGTATATCCTCATAGGTATTTGGATAAATTATAAAGATAACATATAACAGTATTTTATATATTCCCTACATTTTTGGCATCATTTTTAGGAAAAGGCGTCAAGTACTGAAATCTTGAAAATTTTGTAATAGATTTACTAATTTATAGATTAAATTTCCTTGATTTATATAATAAATTTATTGTTTTGAAGATTAGTTTCCTTTTATGTAAGATTAATTTATTTATAATATAATTAGGAGTAGAATTAGATGTTTTTTTTACTAACATTATGCATTAAAATTCAAAAATAATTAAAAGGAATATTGATTTAATGCACTTAGAAAGATAGGGATAACTTAAATAGATATTTATTAAGGGATTGCATTTTGATACAAAAGGAAAAGATGAGGTATCACCTCTAAAAATGACAAATTTTATAAATATACCCATATCCAATCCACGCATTTCATGTGTAACTACTTCATAAGAAGAAGAAGAGTGGTTCTTGGTTTAGTTAGTAAATAATACTAAGCCCAAGGAATAAGAGGATATTCATCCTCCTAAAAATTATATCCTCATTCCATTCCAAAGAGTTATAATTTATACTCAAGAGTTCAATATTAATTTTCCTACACCCTCACCCAAACTTCTCTCCAAAAAATAATATCAATCCCTTTAGCTTCAAAAATAATTTATAACCCTATAGTACTAGCTAAACCGATTGAACCAACTAAGAAAATAATATATCTATCACATTTAAAAAATATTTCCATTAGATTCCACCCCTTCACCCCCATTTCAAATATTTTCTTCTCCCTTAAAAAATTTAATATTGTCATTCATTACTCACCTTGGGCCAATAATATTGATAAATAGTTTGAAAATGGGTTTAAAAGGTCACTAGTACATAAGTGGTTCAATGAATCATGGGATAATTAAAAGGAGATATCCTTGTTAGTACAGCCAAAACTTTTTAATTTCATATCAACAACCCCATGAATGATGCACCTATGTAGAACATCCCCCTTTTCATTTTTCCTAACTTCAAGGGAATGGAATACGAGGATCCAAACATATTCCTTTTCAAATATTATGTCTTGTGTCATGGTTATGACTATAATATATATGTTCAAAGGCTAAAACTATTTCCAAACACTCTTACGTATGTAACCCTCTATTGGTTTATGGGTGTAAGAAAAATTGTAATCACTAATTAGATAAATATGAAGGAGATATTTATCTCCAAGTACCAAGTTATTGTAAAGGAAAATATTCTAGACTGGGTGACATCTTTCACATGTCACAAAAATAAGAGGATCTGCTAGAAGATTATATGGAAATATTTATGTATAGTTATAAAAAATCTAATAAAAATAAGTTAGACCTAGAATATATCATCCTTATATTATTTAAATGCATAAATGAGTAATGTTTGGAAGGTCTAGATCTCATGAGTAATGAATATGTCCAAATATATCACTTAATGACATCACCCTCCTATACAAAAGTTACTCAAGATATATGATGAACAAAACCTAAATAAATAGAGGTCTACCATTATCATCCTTCCAATATAATAATGGTGTCTTGATGGTGGATGTCAAAAACTTAATGTAGGACATTAAATAATATATAATCAATCATATGGACACACAAATAGACACACTACATGCATGATGAAAATAGGAATACATTATATTATCCTAATTTTTAGAGGAATACTAGTGTCAAGTAATTGGGTGATGGTACCCATTATAATAGAGAAGAATACTAAAACAATGTAAATTCATGGAATTGGAGGTTGAGATCAAATCCATGTGGTACAACATAAATCATGGTTAAATATATCAAAAAATATAAGTATTCCACCTGTTTCTTCATTTTTTAATTACCAATTTACATTTTATCCTCCTAATAATGAATATGGACCAAATCCTTATAATTTAATGCCTCCATAAAATAAAAATTAGTTAAAAAAATCCACAATCTCAAACCAATTACTAATAGTTAAAAAATCAAAATAAGTCCCAAAAAAACCTTTAATCTTAAAACAAATGGCAGTATCACCAATATAAAAACTAGACACAATAAAAATTCATAGCATAGACCAACTAAAAGCAACTCCTAAACCAAGTATGGTAGCCACAAAAATATAACATTTAATGTAAATAATCCTCTAACCCATGGCAATAATAATGGATGATAAATCCACCTTGGCCTAGTCAAAACACTAACATCTTACAATAACCACCATATCTAGCTTTTATGCCAAATACTCATCACTAATTATCTCATTATTTTCCACAACTACTAGTCCAACTTGCACCCAATAAAAATATTAAACTAACTCAATTGATATGTAATAATGGCATGATGACATATCCCACATATAAAATGGAGTTAAATATTGTTCAACTTCAATTAGGTAATATTACCCATAATCTATCCACTCACATAATAATAAAACCTTCTAAGGAGTCTCTAAAATACACAACTAATCCACCCCAATCATATAATAATGAATCTAACTTTGATCCAAAAACCTTAAATAGTCTAGTTGTACCGACCAACCCTCCATTTCCCAAACACATTACTACATTAAGGAGGGTACATGAACTAGAATTTGATTTCATAGGGGAATTTTAGAGTGTTTTTGTTCATATACCATTATTCCTAGCCATTAAGTATGTGACCATCAAAACTAAATCCATCTAAGGGATTTGTTTAAAGAAACCAGGCTACAAAAATAAAGATACCAAACTATCCATGTCATTGCAATATTGGTTGATCTTATGTTGGGAAACATTTTCCCTCTTAAATACTTTGATATAGGAAGTCTAGTAGTAGATGTTTATATATAAATAATCCTCACAAAAAATAAATTTATTGACATGTGGGTTGATATCATGTTATGACTAAGGATATCATGGGAAAAATTATACTATAAGATCTATACCAAACCCTAATTATTATTAAAATGAAAGACATATCTATTGTTCAACCTGAAGGGGTTATTGAATACCTTGTCATATATAATGATTCTTAGGAATACCCAGTTTAATTTATCATATTATATCCCAAGGCAAATTTATTATGACATCCCTTTATCCTAGGAATACGTTGGTTGATCATAACATATGCTTATATCAGCTAAAGATTTGGGAAAATAGTCATCTCTAATGGTAATAGTGCCCATATATTATAATTATACCCTCTTGCCCAACCATCACTAGAATATGAATAGCCTCTTTGGTTAGAAATAAAATATACTATCCATGTCCCTATTCAACATATCCTTACTATTGAGTAGAGTTTGTCCTTAAAGGAACCAGATAAGGACACAATAATTTTAAACTTTGTGTAAAATGTATATGATCAAAAACTAAATCATAGATAATACTACCCCATATAATGAATTCCTATTAAAACATATATTTCATTATGAATTAGAATATCCCACTAGTGACATTATTATTTTTCACTAATTCCCATCACACAAATCTAGCCTTCTTAATTCTCTAAGTGTTATTGAATCCATGGCCTCACTCTTAAAGTTAATAGAGATGTCACTAGGATAAATGCTCAATATAATAATTAAATATCACCTCTACAATAAAATAAATTATTTTCCATGCTCAAAAGTCTCAAAACTTCCTTTGCATGGGGATATCATGACATGAAAGGTATACACCTTGATTGATGTACCCACCATATCTATATTAAATATGAATACCAACTAATATGTCAACCTCAAATATGGATGAATCCTATTATTTGAGAAATTATTAGAACAAATCTATAAAATATTCTCAATTTAGGATTCATCTACCCCATCTCTAGTAACTAATGGGTTTCTCCACTCATCGTTATACCTAAGAAAGGTGTAAAATGGCATATTTTTGTAAATTATTGAGAAATTAAAAATGCAACTAGGAAATATTGCTTTCCTATAGCCATAATTGACCATGTCCTAGATACCTTATCTTTTTATTCCTTGATATCTTTAGTGTGTATAATAATATAATAAATTCACCAAATAACCAAGACAAAACCACTTCATGTGCCCTTCAGGAACATATACATATCATGTCCTTCCATTTAAACTATGTAATGCTCTAGCAGACTTTTAGAGGTTTTTTCTAAGCATATCTTATTATCTTCTCATGACTATGTATAAATATACATGGATTAATTTAAAATCCATGAGGATTCCTTGGAAGAAACCATTAACAATCTAAAAAATGTTATTCGGCATTACTAGGATAATAGCCTTTCATTGAGCCATGAAAAATGTTATTTATTAATGGTATAGGGTTTGTAATAAGACATAATAGTTCACCTAGATGAATATAAGTGGATTTATTTAAGATATGACTTATTAAAAACTTTCCCAAGACCACAAATATAGATAGATGTTATGAGCTTTCTTGGACATGTTGGCTATTATAGATATTTTATTAAATATTCTAGTTAAATTATAGATCCTTTATTTTTTATTAACTAAATATGAAAATTTTAACTATATTGATGAATTATTATAATATTTTAAATATCTCAAATATATTATAGTATGCACGCATGTGCTAAGAGTAATGGATTAAAATATATCCTTCCATATTCATGCAAATGTATCTTGTACAACACTTAGGGTTTTCCTTGGACAAAAATATGGCCATTTTAAATATGTTATCTATTTTATTAGTAATAATATCTCAAGATAAGATTTTAAATAAATGATAATGTAATAATAATTTATTATTTTAATATATGTTATCAACAAATTCAGTCATTATATCACTACTTATCATATTGTCTTTCATATAGATCATTCATTAATTAAATATTTGATGAACAGACTAGTAATAAATAATAAAATTATTTGATAATTATTAATAATATAATAATTTTACATTATCACTATAGATAAATAAGGAAAGGATAATGTATTCACATATTTCCTTTTAGCTCTAACATCTGATAAGTAAACACCACAGGTTGATCATACTTTTCTAGATAAACATTTATTTATTGATATAATAAAAACACCTTGGTTTGGAGATATAGATTTTTTTTGTTATAGGGAAACTTATTCAACATTTTTTACCAAGGTAAAGATGCATCTTGGTCAATTATAACAATAAATTTTCCAAGATATCATTTTATCTATTTTACACAATGCCTAACTTAGTGATATGTCGATGTGTGAGACAACATGAATTATTTGACATCCTTTATGCTTGTCATGATGAACCTTACATGTAATTTTTAATCATGAAGTACTTCCACCAAAATCATTTGAATAATAATTTTCACATAGATACTATGGATTACATCAAATGATGTGATAAATGTCAATGTATGGGGAAACCACACAAATATATGAATGCCTATGTAACCCAAATGTGAATTATAACCTTTTGTAAAATGGGGGATACACTTTGTGATTCTTATATACCCCAATTCTTATTCAAAATAATACATACTAGTTCACAAAAATTATCTTACCAAATGGGTCAAGGTGAGATCACCCAAACATGCAAAGGATGAAAAGGTTGTTGAATTTCTAAATGAGGAAATTTTCACATGATATGGTGTTTTAAAAAAATCATTAATCAAATCAAAACTCACATTATATATAATATCATAACTTATTTATGAGTATGAAATATGTCATAAAATTGGTACCCGATGAAAACATAGTGGACAAAAATGTAGCAATAGAAAACATCACCAACTATTGGTTGCAAATGCAAAACATTACTAGTATTAAACATAGTTATACAAATGGTTACTAACACAAAACATAGTTCAATAAAATTTGTTTAAGGATAAACTAAACATGCCACTCAAATTCATCAAAATATAAAAATGTAAAAACCTATTAGTTCACCAAGGCCACATATACATGTGAATGTAAGACAAAGGAAAAATACATATGGAGATGTACAAAATATGCCACCACAACAACTAAATATAAAGGATGTGCTCATAAATAAGGTGATATTATCACATTCATGTAGGAACACAATCACATAGAAAACATGGTGAATTTAGAATCTATGAAAATCCTTAGAAAGATCAAATAAAAAGTAGTTAGAAGTGTCAAACCCACAAAACACATCATTTCTGTAAATGTGGTGATGGCATCCAATGTAGTTGTAGGCCAACTCCCACCCATTCCAAATATAAAAATAATAAATCATCATACCAAAAGAGATAAAACCACTATAAATCCAACATATCTATAAACAATATAAATATTAGTTTTAACACTCCAAACTACACCCTTAGGAGAAGATGGTTCAATTCTCTCCAAGTCTGGGGTAACATGGGATTAGCTAAAAGTTATGGGTGACCTATGGCTAGGCTAAACCTCTAGTTTATAGGGCTATCTCCCAAAGTGAATTAATTGGGATAACTTCCTAAGACCTAATAATTTTTTGGAGTGAAAATAGATATAAAAATGCATTAAATAAACCTAACATAATGAGATGATGCACCAATATTGATTTATCTACTCTAACTGGTCCTTAATCAATACTTTATGAATCAAGTAAAGACTGATGACTGAAACAAGATTTCTTATGGGATCCTAAACATGAGTATTTCATGTGAAGGATATGATGGATGTATACAACTTGAAGGTAATGGACAAGAGGTTTTTTTAAGGCACTATCAACTAGCTTACTCTTAAACATAACTACCAACACTTTGGCACATCACATGACCTGCATAGGATAGAATTATAGCAACTAGGAGAAAGAAAGGACATAAAAAGGAGAATGGAATTTTAAACTTATTAAAATCAACAAACATATACACACTAATTCTATCAAATAAAACAAAAAATAGTCCTTTATTAATTCAAATAGGTTTTCAAGATATAATTTGGGTAGAGTTTCATCATACCCAATCAAGGGATGGATAAAATAGCTTTTAAGTCTTAACTTATATAACATAATAAAATAAATAAGGGTAAATATAGAATTTATAAGGCATGGTTAGGTCATAAATTACCTTTACTCACTCTATCATTAGTTACAAGTAGCCATAATAATCCCCTCATCTATACATGTATTGCCTTCATGGTTGGTGGTCTTCAATGAGCCTTTTGGGCATGGAATTAGAGTGGTGGTGGTTGATTAAAACTTGTTTTACCTCATGGAAAGTATGTGTATGACATAATGGTTAAGCACTCCCTTCCTTTTTGGTTAAAAATCATAAATATGGTGTAAATAGGCCTCTATGAAGCAATTAGCAACCCACCTTCCCTTTGTGCATGTTAAATAGGCTTGGTAGTTGTCCCATCCTCCATAATGGCCATGAGAAGTGCCCTAATCACCTGCATGATTTAATTAAAATATTTTAATGTCTATACATTGACTCATATATCATCCCCTCTATGCCCAAAAGAATCTTCATTAGTTGGCCAACTAGGACTACTAGGCAACTAGGCTTAGTTACTTGACTTTTAGTTGATTAAATACAAGAAACCTGAATAAAACACTAAAAATAAGTAAATATGTATTTTTAAATTCTAAATAAATGTTTCACACCATGGCATAGGCCTTTACCATAGTGAAATCCTATAATTATATCTGACTTAGGTGATTAGGCCACCGCTTACTAGTTTTTCTAGACTACCTATTTGGTGCAAACATCTAGGAGGATTGTAAGTAGTTGGTGACTTGAGAAGGTGAAATATACCTCACACTTCCCTATTCCATGATTTACAATATTTCACCAAGTTTTAAACCTTGAAAACATCACTAAACCCTATAAAATAATTTTTTGGAGGGGTGTGTACAACTATCTATATAACTTAATACCATGAATAGGACCTCCTCAGAGTGGAAAATGAGTTCTAAGAGTCTCTAAAACTAATTCAATGAATTTTAGTGCATTATCTTTAGGTTTTCTTTAGTTGAGGATCAACTAGGTTTAATGCAAAGTTTTAATGGCCTACCATCTTAATGATGGTTCATAAATTACAGATTTCAAACCCAAAAATTATGGCCATAGATGTTGAGCCCATAGACCCTTATTAAATCCTTGAACTGATCTTGGTCCCATACAAATTATACAGTGAGTACCAAGTGAAAGTTGGTGGCCTTTGAGCTCTTTACAAGAATTCTATGTTAGTTGACAGTCTTAGTGATTGTTCATAGAGTTGGGATCCTAAATCCAACTCTTTCCTCCATGTATCTTGAGTGAATAGGTTTCCCTAACTCAATTTAATATCATTGGTCTTGATTCATTATGCCATGAAAGATATGAGTGTTTGAATTAGTAGTTCAAGGTGGTAACCTAAGATAATGGAGATTGAGAGGGGTATTAAGACCAAAATGGCCACTTTTCTTCTTTTTTATACCTATAAAAACTCCTTCAAGATGTAAATCATCATCATAAATCTTCTCGTAGCCTTAAATTTCCTTGGGGGTTGTTTGGATCTGCCACTAAGGTGAGGATGGGGTCTTGAGGGTCAAGGGTGGCATTAAACCTTGTAGGATTAATCTAATTTTTATGGATATAGTAGGGGAATTGGTGTCTCCAATGTCACCAAATAACATTTTTATATCTATTATCTCATCTTGAAGTTGTCTCTATCTCCACAAACTACTATTTCTATCTCTATCTCATGTAGGTCTACCTAACTACCACTGCTTAATATAAGTGCTAGATAATTGTTGTTAGAGACCCTAGATAATCTATATTATCCTTATTTACTATTTTTATGGATTTTTTAACCTTAATATAATATGTTATAATAGCATTAAAAAACTCTTTTAGTTATACTTCCTTCAACCATACTCTCTTTACTCCCTTATAGTCTTGCCTAGGGTTTATGAGTATCTAGGTTTGTGCAACCCTAATGGCTTGGTTGAGTTCCTTCATGCCTTAACTTAAGAATATTATCATCTTAAAAAACTTTTTATATCTATATAACTTCCCATTAGGTGTCTTTAGACCTCAAACATCCACCAAAATATGTATAAGTGTTCAATTTTTAATGATCAGGCCTGTATATATCAATTTTAGGCCTAATAAGCCATTAATCTCTCCTTTTGTCTATCTCAAAAGACCAAAATCTTAAATATTATAAAATAGTCTTATGAAATAAGTAATTATACTTATTACCCTTTTCTCACCTCACCACCATGCTGAGTTCTTAACATTTTCACCTTCTTATCTAAAGATCCTACTTATAGGTGGCAGTCTTGCATTTTTTACTATGTGAGTGTAGTTAGTCTCATTGATTTTCTAGAACTTTTAAGTCATGTTTATATTTGGAAACATGTTTCATAATCATCATATACTTTTTATTATATTAGAACCATTATAACTAAGTCACTTATATATAGGGTTTAAACATCTCCCTCACCCTGCCTACCTACTTGTTTAGGCCTGATAGACTGTCAATGCTTCTCCTTTGCATTAAAGGAATCAAGGAACTCAATAGATACTAAGAAATTTAAAATAAGATTCAATACTCCTCTTCATCTCCCCTTCACTCCTCTTTACCAAGCATGGTTCCTATGATCAACTTGCCTTTTACCTATAGTTAGGCCTATAGGTGGTGATTCTAGGCCTTTTTATGATTTGTGTTATGAAATTAAGGTTGATAATTCCATTTATATAGCACCTAGGGTTTTTTATTGGAATTATAAATGTCTAATTTATTCTTGTACATCCCCTTAACTTCATCACTCCATTAGAGTCTTTTAAACTTGTTGATATAGCCCTATTTAGATTGAGGGGAAACCTTGACTAAGTTTTCTTCTTGGGAAGAGTTGATGTGTTGATCCTTGATGGAACATAATCTCCCTATCTCCCATACTCTTTATGACCTTTATTATTCTCCTTTATCCCTCAAAATATCTCACACCCCATCCCAATGTCCAACACCTCATTTGCTTGGTCTACCCAAATAGGCATGTATGTGCCTAAGTGAGAGCTTGTCTCTCAAAGTCTTTAGGGATGGGAATGGGTCTTGACTGTAGGGAAGTGAAAATTATCATGGTAAAAATATATAGAGTGACTATAATATTAATCCCATTCATTTTTTGACTTGTCTTTATGGTTTTCCATAGCCACTATAGTTACACCTTGTTCATACTTGCTAAGAAATCACATAATACATACATGACATTCACCTTAGAAAAGAACTTGAATGAGTTATTTGATCTGATTTATCCATTGTTTTCTTATGGAAGATAATTAATACCTTAATTTGACTTTAGATAACTCACCATATAACTTAAAACCACCTTTCACTTCCATTTTCATGCCTTGGAGACTCTACAAACTACAAATGTGATAATCTTTGAGATTTCATTACTCTCTAGACTCACACATGTGAACTAGGAATGGAGAGTGACATGGAAGGGCCTTGAGGATTTTATAATACATGTATAATCATTGGTTTCATCAAACAAGTCCAAAATGTACTAAAAGTGTTCTAAATTTAACCCCTACATATATGAAGAAGGCAACTTTGATTGCTAAAATTCTTAACTATTATATATATAGTATAGGTCATGAACCTATAAACTAATTACAAGAATTAAAATTTCCTTATACACCATTCCTCTATCCAAATTCTTGGATCCTCACCTTCTCTCTCTTATTCATACAAACCACAAACCTGATTGGCTCTCTTGAGCTACCTAAGAGCTCAATAGAAGAAATGGGTCAGTTTTTGGCTCTTCTTGGATTCAAAATCTTGGATACCCTCACATTATTCCTATACTAATTCCCCTCTATATATTTATGACTTTATCTAACCCTGACATGTCTTTATAGGTCTATACAAGCCTAAAACTCCTACAAAATAGCTTATTTTCTACATTTTTTCAAGTTTTAGATTCTAAAATGTCATTAGAGATAAGAAGGAAAATATGGGTCAGAAAATATTTAAAAACATATTTCATGGATGAGGAAGCTGAAAGGTCACACTTCTCATGTGTGGGGCCCATTTGATGAGTTAAATGTGGGTTTAGCTTCTAAAAAGAGACCTTTTATGCATAAAAACACATTATTATGTCTTTATGATGGAAATGAGACTCTTTGGAGGCCATTATAATACAATATGACACCTAAACACCACTTTTCCATAGTTTATAACATGAAAGTGACTCATATGAATGTTTGAAGGACCATTTGATGACTTGAAAGGCTAATAAAGGGTTGAGATATATTTAAACAAGTAAACCATGGATAATGGCCTTAAACACATCATTAGATTTTAGGTTATAACTCAAATGATGATTGGTCACCCCTATACATTGGCTAAAAAGGTCTCTCTTCAATAAATGCCTTAACACAGGCCTAAATACCATGAGAACTAGCAACCTTAATCTATCTAAATTACCTCAACTTTTGCTAAAGATATTTAACTTTATCAAGCAATGTTTAGGCCATTCTCTAGACCTCAAAAATCACTTTTACACCCTTACATTCATTCAAGGACCAATATGAAAACTTGGAACATTATCCAAATACCTAAAATAGCTATGACATGAGGATATCTCAAGCAGTGTCTGGCCCATACCATGACACCTCAAAAAATGCTAAAATGCTTACAAAAGAGACCAAAAAAAACATCACTAATGCATGAAGATAACCATGTGCAAGCTTGGGTGAGAGTCATGGGAAAGTTTTTTATTATAGGGGTTGACATTTGGCCTAGGGGGGTAAATCTTTAACATCTTTGGTGACTCATAGGGGTTAACTAACCTGTTGGATGAGAGAACTCACTATCTTAGGCATGATAGTGACAAGACTCATACATGACATCATGACTTGGATGATCATCTCCTTATACCATCAATTAGATATAACACCTTATAACACATTAAAGGATTTAAACAATAACCTCAATAGGAAAAAAACCAAAATAAACAACATCAACACCTAAGAAGCAACAAGACAAGATAATAAAGCAACTAAGGCTAACACACACCAAACTTGTGCTGACACACTTATTAGAAACTAGAAAAAGACAACCTAATATAAATAACTAACCTAAACAAAACATTTTTCTCCTCTTGTATCAAATGGGAAGTTCCTTTTATTATTATGGCACCATGAGGTCAGATTACCGTATGATGATTGGAGTAAAATCAAGTATTGGTTATTGAATGAGGACTTCCACTTGCATCTAGAGATATTTACATGTTCATAGCCTCTTAGAAGAGCAACTGAATCTTATTTATCTAACCTCAAGTGCATGGTTTAGCTATGTGAATAAATTATCTATTCATATGCATTCTAAACTTACCTATTCTACATGAACAATCTTATTTCTACCTCAGTCACAGGTTACTCCTGATCAAGCTGAATAGTTTGAGGTGGCTCTAGTGGCATGCTTGTAGGGTTGAATTCCAAGAGATATGCATCTTTTCTTATGAAATATTGAGGCCAAAAATATGTAGTTCCATTCTCCAAGAGTGAAGAGACATATAAAAATGGGAGGATGGGTTGATATCCTTGTCTTAAGACCTCAAATAAGTCATCTTCACATGATATAGCTTCTTAGGATGTCATGGTTAGAGGGATGCCTTCCTCTTGTTCAGTGATACTAACTTCTTGAACTTGAACCAGATCATGACATAACTATATAGGTAATTAACCTAATTTTATGATTTCAAACAAATCCTTTTATTTGTCTTCACATAACCCTAGTTTATTTGGGTTCTCTTGATTCATAAGGGCAAATGTAATAAGCATGACACAATTTGAGGTAGATTTTAAAACTTTACCCCCTTGACCATGTTCATGGAGATATAAACAACCTTCTTCCACCCCTAATGGATCATTAAAATCTTTTTAATTTTTCACCACAATATAAATATCTTACATGATATCATGGTCACCTTCTTCTTCAACCTCACAGGCTAATCTACATCCTTATTGGCCCATTGAAACCTCTTAAGGATTGTCTTGAAAGAGAGAAACTACCATGTCATCAAGGAGATCATATAAATCACCTTCTTCTTAGACAATGGGTTTTTATTCTCCTTGAGGATCATCTTTCTCACCTTTATTTTCTTGAATATCACCATCTTCCATATTCTTGAAGGCCGAGTTGTACCTATCTTCACCAAGAGGAGTAACAATGGCAATTTATTCTTATAGCTCACTTAGATCACCTTCACCAACTTCCACCATAGTTTGGCCTCATTCACTTGTTTCCTCAATGATAAGATCCTTTTCAAGAATTGGAATGGAATATCCTTGAAATATTCCTAGAAGAGAGGTCATATATGCTCCATTCTTCTCATTCAATTGCTCACTTTTGAAAACCAACACCACATTCTCCTTTTGCATATTCTTTTGAATGGACCTCCATAATGGAAATGCTTTGGGATCTTGAGGAGGGAGGGATGGGGTTGATTGGTTTTAGCTTTCCTTTTAACTTCAACATCTTGGTGTATGCTTGACTTATATTCCTTTCCCCATGACTTCACTACTTAGATCCAAGTTGGGATTTTGACACTAGAAACATGTGTTACAATTTGAGTAATATATAAATGTATCTTCTCTTATGATTACATTAATCTTGTAGTTTCCACTAATTAATATAAGTGTTCATTTACAAGTTTGACTTCTCTAGCTAGGTGAACTTTAAGGTTAAGTTTCAACTGATCATAGGTATCCTCAATATTATTTGGAATGGAGTGGACCTATAAGGTCATATATAAACCATGAAACTCATCCCTCTCAACACACATTTCTTCCCTCCTTTGCATAGTTTCTTGGATGGACCTCCAAGGAGGGAAGGCTTGAGTAACTTGTGCGTTATTTAGAAGGATTTAACACTCACTTTCTTATGTCATTTGAGGAAGGATGGGATTCTCAATAGAGGACTGATATGGAGTAGGGGAGAACACGTGATGATAGTGATATTAGACTTATTTCCCCTCATGTACCACTAGCTTGTCTTCTATTTTTGAAAATAGACCACCTACAAATAACATATCATTAGTTGGCCTTGAATATTTCTCTTTCATAAGATATGTCCACTCCCTCTTGTTTTTGAAATAAAGCTCTCATACTCTTAATAATATTTTTAGGAACTTATTGGCCATACCCTCTTTGTGTGTCAATCCCAACCATGTACTTCTCATAACTCAAAAGAGTTTGTTTAAGGCTTGAAATAGACTAATTTGGGACATGGTTAGGTTGAATATAAGAATAATAATTATTAGGAGGATAGGTAAGATTCTAAAGAGGTGGACTTGGGGTGGGGAGTGACATATAGGATAGATAACCAGGTTCATGAGGTTTAACATAAAATTGGTAAGGATCAACATGTTATTGGTGATAAGCATCATAGGGATGTTATGGTTCATAGTATGACTGATGAGGCTCATTATAGGGATCATAATAGGGTAAAATATAAAAAGTGTCTTCATACTGATCCATTAGACATTATGAGGCAAATGAAGAATCAAGTGTACTATCAACAACAAACTTCCCTTACCCTTTGATGAAGATCTTTTGATGACCACTTTGGCATGAAATTTTAACTACAAAACTACCACTAACATGTTTGAAGCTCTTTGATATCATCCAAGTCTTCATGTTCATTCTCCAAATCACTTGAATCCTAGTTGCACTAGGCATGCCATAACTATTAACACTCTAAACTACACTCTTAGGATAATATGGTTCAATTCTCTCCAACTCTATGGTAACATGGAATTAGCCCAAGGCTATGGGTAACTTATGGTTGGGCTAAACCTCTAGTTTATAGAGATAGCTCCCTTGGTGCATCAATTTACATCACTTCCTAAGACCTATTAATTTTTTTGGGTGAAAAGAGATAGATAAATGCATCAAATAAACATAATCTAATGAGGTGATGCACCATTATTGATTTATCCACTCTAACTAATCTTTAATCAACACTTTATGAATCAAATAAAGACTGATGAGTGAAACAATCTTTCTAATAGGATCCTAACCATTAGTATTTTATGTGAAATTTATGATGTATGTCTATAACTTTAAGGTAATGGATAGGAGGTCTACTTAAGTAACTATCAACTAACTTACTCTTCATCACATCTACCAACACTTTGGCACATCACATGACCTACATAGGATAAGATTCTAGAAACTAAGTGAAATAAAGGACCTAAAAAGGACAATGGAACTTCAAAATTATGAAAATAAACAAACATATACACACTAATACTAGTAAATAAACTTGAAAATTGATTCAAATAGGTTTACAAAATATAATTTGTGTGAAGTTTCATCATACCTAGATAAGGGATGGATACAATGGATTTTAAGCATCAATTTATAAAACATAAGAAAATAAAGAGGGGAATTATGGTGTGGATAATGCATGGAGAGGTCATAAATGACCTTCATTCACTCCATCATCAGTTATAAGTAGCTATAGTAGTCCCCTCATCAATTCATGTATTGCCTTCATGGTTGGTGGTCTTCAAAGAGCATTTTGGGCATGGCAGTGGAGTGGTGGAGGTTGATTCAAACTTGGTTAACCTCATGGAGAGTATTTTTATGATATCCTATTCAATCACTCCCTTATTTAGTAATTATAAAGCATAAATTTGGTGTAAATAGGCCTCCATGAAGCATTTAGTAGCCCACTTTCCCTTTATGCATGTTGACTAGGCTTGGTAACTATTCCATACTCCATAATTTCCATGATAAGTGCCTTGATTACCTACATAAGGTAGTTATAAAAATATAATGTCCCTAAATTAACTCATATAGTAGCCTTCTATGCCCAAAAACATCTTCTTTAGTTGGACAAGTAGGACTACTAAGAAACTAGTCCTAGTTACTTGATTGTTAGCTGACTAAATGATCATAAGCCCTTAATATAACCCTAATAATAGGTAAATAGTTATGATTTAAGTATAAATAAATGATTCAAACCATGGAATCATCCTTTACCATAGTGAAATCTTGTAATTTTATCTGACTTAGGTGATTAGGCCAACTCTTACTAGCTTTTCTAGACTGCATGTTTGGTCCAAACTTATAAGAGGATTGTGAGTATTTGGTGATTTTTTAAGGTTAAATATGAATCACACTACCCTATTCCATTATTTTCAACATTTCACCACGTATTGAAAATTGAAAACATCACTAAAAAATATACAATAGTGTTTTTTGGGGGGTCTATACAACTATACATATAACTTAATACCATGAGTAGGACATCCTTAGAGTGGGAAATGAGTTCCAATAGTCTCTAAGACCAATTCAAGTCAGTTGAGTGAATTATATTTAGGTTTTCTTTAGTTAGGTCTCTACTAGGGTTTATGTAGGGTTTTATTGGCCTACCATATTAATTATGCTTCATAAATTATAGGGCTCAAGCCCAAAACTTATGGCCATGTATTTTGATCCCATAAATCCTTATAAAAACCTTAAACTACTCTTGGTCCCATGCAACTTTTACTATGAGTACCAAGTGAAAGTTGGTGGCCTTCAAGCTCTTTGTAAACATTCTAGGTGGGTTGACAGTCTTAGTGATTTCTCATAAAGTTGAGCTCTTGAATCCATCTCTTTCCTCCATGTCTCTTGATATCATAGGTTTCCCCAACTCCACTTAATATAATTATGCTTGAATCATTATGTCATGAAATATATGAGTGTTTGAATCGATAGCTTGAGGTGGTAGCATAAGATAGTGGAACTTAAGAGTGGTATTAAGACCAAAATGGCCACTTTTATATTTTCCTCTACCTATGACAAATACTTTAGGACTTTAACCATCACTATACATCTTATCATAGCCTTAAATATTCTTAGGGGGTTGTTTTGATCTACCACTAAGGTGAGAATGGGGTCTTGAGGGTCAAGGATGGCCTTGAACTTTATAGGTTTAGTCTAATTTTTAGGGATATTGTAAGTAATTAGTTTCTCTAATATCACCAAATTAACTTTTTATATCTATTACCACCTCTTGAACTTGTCTCCATTTTTAAAAACTACCATCTATATCTCTATCTCATGTAGGTTTGCCTAACCACCACTACTCAGTCTCAATGCTATACAGTTGGTATTAAAGACCCTAAATAATCTCTTTTATCCTTATTTACTATTTTGATGGATTAGGTAAAATTAATTTAATATGTTTTAATATCTTGACAACACTCTTTGAGTTTTATTTCCTTCAACCCTATTCTCTTTACTCCCTTATAGTCTTATCTAGGGTTTATGAGTCTCTAGGTCTATGCAACCCTAATGGCTTGGCTGAGTGCCTTCCTACTTTAACTTAATAACCCTATCATCTTTAAATCCTTGTAACATATCTCTCACTTCTAATTATGTGTCTTTATATCTAAAATAGACACCAAAACATGTATAAGTCTTCAATTTTTATGATCAGGCTTGTACATATCAGTTTTAAGCCTAATAGGCCATTAAGTTCTCCCTTTGTCTATCTCAAAATACAAAAAGGTTAACTATAGGATAAGATAATTATTAAATAATTAATTATACTTATTACCCTTTTATCACCTCACTACCATGTATATTTCTTAACATTTTCTCCTTCTTGTCTAAAGATCCTACTTGTAGGTGGAAATCTTGCATTTTTTATTATATGAGTGTGTTTAGTCTATTTATTTTGCTAGCACTTTTAAGTCATATTGATATTTTTAAACATGTTTCATAATCCTCATATACTTTTTAGGCTCTTATAACCATTCTAACTTATTCACTTCTATACATGGTTTAAAACATCTCCCTTACCTTGCATGCCTACCTATTGAGGCCTAATAGACCTGATAGACTGCCAAGGCTTCTCCTTTGCATTAAAGGAATCAAGGTACTCAATAAATAATAATAAATTTGAAATATAATTCAATACTCTTTATTATATCCCCTTCAATCCTCTCCACCAAGCATGGTTCCTATGCTCAACTTGCCTTTTACCTAAAGTCAGGCCTATAGGTGGTGATTCTAGGCCTTTTGTGACTATGTTGTGAAATGAAGGTTGATAATTCCTTCTGGATGGTACATGGGGTTTTTTATTATACTCTTCAATTTCTACTTCATTACTCTACATCCTCTCAACTTCATCACTCCATTAGAGTCTCTTAAACTTGTCAACATAGCCCTGTATGCATTGAGGGGAAACCTTGACTGAGTTATCTTTTCTGGAAGAGTTTATCCTTAATAGACCCTAATATCCTTATCTCTCATAATATTCATGAAATTTATGATTCTCCTTTATCCCTCAAAATATCTCACACCCCATCCAAATGTTCAACACCTCATTTAATTGGTCTACCCAAATAGGCTTGTAGGTACCTAAGTGAGGGCTTGTCTCTCAAAGGATTTAGGGATGGGAATGGTTCATGAGTGTAGTGAAGTGAGTATTATGAGTTTTAAATTATATATAGTGACCATAATATGAATCTCATGCATGTTTTGACTTAATTTTATGGCTATCCACATCCACTATAGTGACACCTTATTCATAATTTCCACAAAATCACATAATGCATATATGACAGTCACCTTAGAAGAGAACTTAAAAGAGTTATTTGATCTAATGGATTAACTAATTGATTAGGTAATATAATTAATACCTTAATTTGACTCCAAGAAACTCACCATCTATCTTAAAACCACCACACACTTCTATTTTCATGCCTTGGAGACTCTACAAATTACCTACAACCGACAAGTGTGATAATTTTGGATATTTCCTTGCTCTCTAGAATCACACTTATGAAATAGGGATGGATAGTGCCAATAAATTTCCTTTAGGATTTGTATAATACATTTAAAATAATTAGTTTCATCAAATAGGTTTTAAATGTATTGAAATAGTTCTAAATTTGACCCCTACATAGATGAATAAGGCAACTCTAACTCCTTAAATTCTTAAATACTATTTATATAGTATAGTTCATGAACCTATAGACTAATTCTAAGAATGAAAATTTCATTATAACCTCTTCCTCTATCTAAATTATTGTATCCTCACTTTCTCTCTATTATCCATACAAACAACAAACCTTACTGGCTCTCTTGAGCTGCCTAGGAGCTCAATGGAAGAAATGGGTCAATTTTTGGCTCTTCTTAGCTTTAAATTATTTTATTCCCTCACATGATTCTTTTAATAATTCCCCCTATAGATTTATAACTTTTTCTAACCGTAACACATCTGTATGAGTCTGTACAAGCCATAAACTCCTACAAAATAGCTTATTTTTTGCATTTTTCAAGTTTTGGATCTTGAAATGTCATTAGAGGATGAGAGAATGTAAAATAGGGGTCCAAAAACATTTAAAAACATATGGTATGGATGAGGAAGCTAAAATGTCACACTTCTCATGTGTGGGGCCCATTTGATGTGTTAAAGGTGGGTTTGACTTCTAAAAAGGAGATCTTTTATGTATAAAAACACCTTGTTATGACTTTATGATGACACTAAGATTATTTTTAGTCCATTATAATACAATATGACAACTAAACACCACTTTCCCAAATTTTATAACATGAAAATGACTCATATAGCAGTTTGAAAGACCATTTGATGACTTAAAAGGCTAATCAACTCTTGAGATAGATTTGAATAAATAAACCATGAAGAATGACCTTGAAAACATCATTGAACTTCAGGTTATGACTTAAATTAGGCCATTATACATCTGTTAACAAGGTCTCTCTTCAAGAAATTCCTTAAAATAGGCCTAAACACCATGAGAACTAGTAACCTTAATCTCTCCAAATTACCTTAACTTGTACTAAAGATCCTTAAATTTATCAAAAAATGTTTAGGCCACTCTCTAGATCTCAAATATCACTTTGACACCCTTTCACTCATTTAGGGACTAATATGACAACTTAGCACATTATCTAGAGACCTAAAATTGCTATGGCATGAGGATCTCTTAAGTAGTGTCTAGCCCATACCATAAGACCTCAAATAATGTAAAAATTCCTACAAAAGAGACCAAATAAGACATCCTGATGCATGAAGATAACCATGTGCAAGCTTGGGTGGGTGTCATGGGAAATATTTTGATTGTAAGGATTGGTATTTATCTTTGGGGGGCAAATTGTCAACAACTAGATCAATACAAGAAAATTAGTTCTGGAAATTACTTATTTTTATTCAATAGTGGTGTCAAAAAATAATGTATAATAATTTTTGGAACACACTAAATTTTGGAAGTAATGGCTACCACTAAATATTGGTTCATGGATGGCACATTCAAATGTACACCACCACTATTCAATCAACTACACACCATCCATATCCTAAAGAATCATACAATGGTACCTATAATATATGCTCTAATGCTAAACCACAAAAGGAAAACGTACAAGAGATTTTTTAGAGCATTGAAAGACATCAAAATCCATTTGAATCTAATAACTCTCATGATAGACTTCAAAACAACTATAATTAATTCATTTCAGTTTTCCTTCCCCAATGGTATCCATAGAGGATCTTTCTTCCACCTCACTTAATGCCTCTATAAAAAATATAATTAGGAGGGATCTAGAAGCTGTATGAAAGAGAGGCAAATTTTTCACTCCAAGTCCTCTAATTATCTACACTAGTGTATGTTCCATTGAAGTGTGTTTTAGAAGCATTCCAATATTTGTGTAACTCTTCATACTATAAACCTTATCACCCATATGGAGAAATAGAAAATGAACTTAAAGAAACCATAAATTACTTTAAAGATAGGTGGATTGGTTGCACATTTATTCATACAAACTAAATAATAATCCAATACATAGTTAACATATGGAACTATTTTAAATTCATTTCCACTAGCCTACCCCACACTAATAATTCCATATAAGGGTGGCACAAAGGATTAAATGAGTTCCTAACATGATAGCAACCAACAATCTATAAATTCATAAAAATGGATCAAGAGGAATAAATATTCACTAATGTCACCATGGAATAATACATATCAGGACTTGAATAAACCCATTAGAAGAAAAAACACAGGGACATAGCCATGAAAATAGAAAGACTAGTTACAAATTATTCACCAAATAACCACCCGAAATATTTATGAGGCATCACACATAATTTTCAACTGCAAGTCTAAACTCAAAATTATGTTAATGCTAGATAAATATAATAATTTGGATAATATCAATCAAAACATGACAATTTAAAGTCGTTTATTCAAGTATTTTACATCCATTACATGTTAGAATTATGTTGTATTGATTATCCTATTTTTCAAGATTAATATACTCCTTGCTACATTTTTAATATCGCTATTTTTTTATTTGCAACATTTTCTCCTACAATATTATGTCAATCAGAATGTCTTATCATACTATGTTTTATTTTCTACATTTTTTACAACTACATTTTGTCTACTATGTCATCACTTAGAACCATAAAATTTAACTTTGTATCATCCACAGTCTAATGACCAAGTGGAGGTTACAAACAAGGAATTGGAGAATACCTTTAGTAATAAAATATCCTTAAAACTCTAATAATGGGTAACTTACCTTCCATATGTTGTTTGGGCATATAGAAACACATGGAATACCACTAAAGGGTTCACACTCTATGAAGTGGACTTTGGAAAAAATTGTTCTCCCCATAGAATTTGAGATCAAAATTCTAAGGACAACATTATAACTTTTCATAGATCTATCTAAGTCACATAAACAATGAATAATTTAATTTATTTCATTGTATTAAATTTTTAAATAATATATTCACCATATAGAGGTTGTATTAAAATAAATATTTTTATGGCACGACAAGTTCATCAAGAAATGTGTGTTTGTGCAATCACTTAAAATGACACTTGAGTGCTAAGAGTGTTACTTGAGACCACCCATCCTTAGCTTTTACTTAAACCTATCTTAGGGCCTATTTTCACACTTTTCTAGCCTTTGTATAGGCCATAGGAATCCATAAACATCCCTAAAGTAAACTCAAACCCTCATCTTTACATCCTAGCCCCTAGTGTTTCAGGTTCTACCACCTAGACACTAGCACCATAATAGGTATAGTAGCACCATGGTGTCCCAAAATTTCACACTTGTAAATTTTGTATTACCACTATTGAAATTTTAGTCTTTTATTCTATAAGAGTTAGTTATCCTTGTCAAAACTCAATCCCTTGAATAAGACTTAGATTTTATTAGTTTTCACTATGATTGCTTTCATTCCAAAATTGCTTCAAATGGCTCCAGAAGGATAGAAAATGTTTGTCTGGGTCATAATCATAAAACCCATTTGTCCATCTTTCCAAGAGATTTAAAAATCTAAGTTTTTGGATTCATTTTTAGGACAACTTGAGTTCTCTAAGTTACTTTACTTATTCAAAAAGGTGAAGTAAGTTATCTTTGTAAACCCAAGTTACACCATCCAGTTTAAATCATAATTGTGAAATGACTTTACTTCTCATAGAAATAGAGTAAAGTAGATATATAAACCCACAAATCACTAATTATAATAACCTAGGGTTTCAAGGTTACTTCAATTGATTAAGATCAAAATTAAAATCAATAAGGGTTCACAAGTCCAAAGTATACATAAGCCTAGACCAAATCGAGATTATAGGATTACTTGACTTCGTAGAAAAAATTAATCAAAGTAGTTCATGAAACCTAACAATCATCAAAATTCTTACATGTATTTTCTCACACATATCACTTAATTTTCATTAATGCGTGGGTTAATATAAAAATTAGAAAATTCCACCTCATTTCCCACCTAGATTTTGAGTTTTCTAACCTAGTTGTTTCCCCTATGAATCCCAAGTGACATCATTTGAGATTTTGGATTGATTTTAGAGCAAATTATTCATAACCCATTTACAATCAAGGTATTTATATTGTTTCCCCTTTGGTTTCATGTTTCCATTTTGGGCGTTTATCTCATTTTTCCTCTAGTAAGATTCCATTCACCATTTTGAGGGTTTCTCTATTGTTTCTTGTTTTGCTTGCTATTGTAAATCATTTTTTCATGCATGGTGTTAACTAAGACCTTGTAAAATTATTTATAAACACTTTTCATATGAAAATATTGAACAAAAATCCAAAATATATAATCTTTTCTTACTCAGAGAATAAAATAGCAGATTTTATCAAGATAATGAATGTTAATTATCTAAAGAAACCAAAACAACCCTCAAAGTTTCCAAATCAAATAGTGAGGTCTGACTTGGTCCAAGAAGTTGATGACATCACATAATTGTTATGTAGAATCAATGGAGAGAAAAATTCCAAGAACTTTTCCACCTAGATGTATGCCTACATAAGGGCTATTGATGTCAATAGGAGTTTTGCTATGATTGAATGGTCAAGAATGATAAGTGATAACATTGATCAATAGTTGAGTAATGTATTATATACACTTGACTTCAAAATGAATTCATATTTAGTATATGTTGTAGCATCCAATAGATCCTTTTCTAGGCTAACTACAAAAGGGATGTCGACAATAGAGCCCATCTATGAATACTACTCTCAATTGACTCTTTTTGAATACTTCAAACACTATAAAAGGTTAAATGATTCATTCTTCTATGAATTCATTTGTAAATTGAATGTTGTTTTAAAATCTAAGAGAGTATCTGATGTAGCTTGGGAGGTAGTCTCCCATTTTGAGTGTATTTTTATTCAATTCTTGAATTTCACATATATCAGAGTTGGTGGTTTCATAGGGACACCATTAAAATTGAAAAGGTATCCTAGTGATAAATGGATTCTAGTGGAGTTATGTAGATATTTGGTGGAATTTCATGATCTACAGTCAAAATTACATCAATTTTAATTGCTTTTCCTATTTTTATTGGCCATTATCATTGAATAAATATTTATAAGTCCAATAATGTACAAATAGAGATGTATCATAACTAAAATCAATCACATTTTGAGGACAGAGGAAATTTTGATAGTAGAGGCATAGCACAAAACATAATTTGTCTTAAATATATGCATATCTCTTCACTTGAAGACTTTTGGATTGATTTCAAAGATGAATTTGAAGTGAGAAGAGGAGATAGCAATAGAATGACTATTCAACAATTTTTATCATTTGATTTGGCTATCATTCTTGAAGACATGGAAGATTATGAACAAGTAATTAATGATTCTTATCATGAAATGGGAGGAGATAATACTCCATTCCCAAAAATTGACTTCAAGAAGAATCAGGTAAAGACTATTGTTGAGATAACTTCAATGGTTCTCACTATGAATTCAATGTGGATTTTTAGTAAGGGATACTACAAGAAGGATCTTATAATGACAAAAATTGGCCAAGAAAGTCATAAGAGGAAAGCAATGCAAGGATAAATTAGTGAAGAGATAAATAAAAATTTGAAACTAAAGAATAATGATGATGACACATACTCCCTAGTAAAAGAAAAGGACCCAATTTAGCCAGTTACCCCTACACTTCCTCTAGTCTCTTATACCACTCCTACTTCTATCACTCCTACTTCTACCACACCCATCACATATTCATCTTCATTATGAATTAAAAACATATAGTTAGTAGTGAAAGAGGTAGATCCATCCACACTCATGCCACCTCCAAAGTTTCCTAACTTTAAACCTCTTAAGAAACATTTTCAGAAGGAGATAGTTGTTCCTCCTCTGCCATCCCCATCTTTTACACCTACTACTCTCCTCCACCTCCTTTTTATGATCATCCCACCATTCCTCATGTTCATACTCAAAAAGATCCAGAGTAGGTAACTACTAGATAAGTGGTCTCATCTTTAGAGGTATCACAACAAAAGGTAATAGTCAAACCTAAGAGCAAAACCACTAGAGAAGAGAAAGAGGTAGAGAAAGAGAAAGAGGTAGATAAAGATAAAGAGATAGAGAAAGATAAATATGAACAAATAGTTTACAATGTTATTCAAGGTATTTTGGATGCAAAATAAGTTCCTTCTTGAGAGATAGTGGTCAGAGATAATCAAAAACAAATCGTAATACATTTAGCCACTTCCACTGGTATGGATTTTTCATCATGGTTGGCATTACAAATAGATATTGATTCAAAAGGAGAAATTAACTTAGAGGAGATAGATTTATATATTCTAAAAATTCTTGATCATAAGGGTTAAAAACCCAAGAGTGCCAAAGTTACTTCAAAATTGATAATTAAGCCTTCAGGTTAGAAATTTGCAGAAATATTAGTTCCTCCATAAGATAATCATAAAGTTGAAATCACTAAAGAAGACTTAGCAATTACAAAGGTATGCCTTGGAAAAGTCACTATAGAGGGCATGAAGCAAGATATGTAGACCCTTATCAATACTCTTTTTTAGAATTTTGATGAAGAAAAGGCTGATAAAGCCAAGTTAAAGGAATAAATTTCTAAGTTGTGTGAAATAATTTCCAAAGTGGCAAGATCTGTTCCTCAACAATCATTATTTTTTAGAGATGTATTTGATCATAAAACAATAATTATGGTAAATTAAATTGGTGAAAAGGACAAATTAGTTGATGAATGGATAGAAAAAATGATACAAATTGCATAGAAATGGTTTCTTGAGGTTCCAAGTAATTTGGTTGATATTGAGAAGAAATTGGTATAGCTAAAAATAATGATGAAAGAGATTGAAAATGAGAATGAAATATCTAAATTTCAATAGGAAATCCTTCAGCAAATAAATGCCTTAAGTGAAAATATTTTGATTTAATAAAGATTTTTTTTAGAGGGATCAGTTACAAAATCAAAGCAAGAAGAACACATCATATTTTTTTGCATGCATATTTTTGGAGCAATGCTTGAAGAAATGAAGACTCTGGAAGAAGATGCTTAAAATGTAAAAGTAGATCTAGAGGATTTCATCTTCTACCTCATGAATTTTTGGTCTAAAAAAAATCCAAGGACACGAGCAATTACATCAACAATTCAAGCAAGTAATTAAAAAATCCATGACTCCATTCACATCAGAATTAATAAAGGATTTAATAAAAAGTCAACAATAGGTCAAGATGCTAGAACCTAAGCTTGAGAAGGTGAAAGATTATTAAATTAATTTGGAGAATGAACTACTGATATTTGAAAAAAAAAGGCAATCATTTGCCAAGTTAGATGACATAGCCATTCAGTTTATGATATCTCAACACATTAACTATAAGGGAAAATATAGAATAGAATTTCATGAATTAGAGTGATTTCTATTACATCTCTTCTCAACTTCTATTTTATTCAAAAATGTATTTAGATTAATTTTGTTTTAAGTAATTATTTTGTATGTAATGTCACTCAGAGAAGTTACTTGTAAAATTAAGTTGCTTTCTAAAGTGTAAGACTCAAGTAACTTGTCTAATGTCATTACTTGAAGTCATTTTGTAAAAACAAATTACTTAAGCAAGTTGTGTGCAACATGCAAGGAAGTTATAGTTTATCCAAACAGTAAAACCAAAAATTTCTACATGTCATCAAAAATTGCATGCCACACAAGATAAATTCAAGGAAGACATCTCTCAATGGTTTCTATAATTTATCGTAGCACATGAAGAATTCAAGGAGTTATCTCCTAATTGTTTTGATATCTAAAATATTATAAGTATGGGTGAAGGCTTGCATATCAAATAGATTGTAATTTTTTAAAATCAATTATAACTATTGTACAATAAATTTTAAGTAATTTGAAACTTTGCGTTTATATTTTCATATGTTTTTTGTATGAACTTGGCCCAAAATGAATAAGAAGGAAGTTGGTTTCTAAGTAAATTTGCATATACAGAGATCATTTGGTGCATTATGTGAGGATTAAACTAGTAAATATTATGTTCTCTTTAAATTTGAATATGAGTTCAAATATTTCTTAACCATTTGCTGAAAAGAATTATCATATCTTGAATGTTTATCTATTTACATGGATATAATAAGCTCTGTAAAACTACTTATTATGAAGTACAATTTCTTTATTTATCACATATTCTAGACTTTTAATTCTCCACATTCTAAGAAATTATTTTCATAATTTTTTAATAAGCTACTTACTTTCTACAAAATCATTCTATTATGGTTTATAAACTTTATAATTAAAGTAATAACCAAAAATAAGATAACTTGTGTATAACTTGTGCATGATTAGTATAAATTATGAATAACTAAAAGTGTGAATAGTTAGAGTAGATAAGCATAATCATATGGGAGCTTTACCATTAAATGAAGTGGATTTACTCCCATGACTATCTAGGTATCTTTTCTATCCTAAAAAATATCTAACCAACATCCTACATGGCACTAGTGTCCCAATTTTGGTGCTATTGTCATTTCCCTCATTTTTCTACCAACAAATATATTTTCAAATATAAGACCACCTAGGGTCAACATAGACCTCTTTTAAAATACACACAACCACCATATTAGTATATATATAATAATTTTATCCCTTTAACCAATAGATGGAGATTATATACAAATTGCAAATACAAACTCAAAACATGTTGGCCATAATGAAGGTTATCAATCCTTATTCTACCCTAATTTTTCAAACAACCATCTACAACATTCCTAAGCTCAGATTACTTAGGTTTCTAGTCTCAAGCACATTCAAATCACTCAAGTTGACATTCATACTAGTTTCACTTCACTTGCACTAGTACTTAGGTGGGGAGAACTACATCGATCTTGATCCCTTTTTAGATTTTTGGCATGTAGGCAACTCTCATCATAATGGGGTGTTGAGGATGTCCAACCTACCCCACTAATAACACACTTTACTACTTGTGTGAATTGGATGCCTTATAAATATGGAGGATTAGGTTTTTCTAATAAAATTAGTCAAAATATGTCATCTATAGAGATTCATAACTCATGCACACAAGAATAGACTTGATAAACCCAAAAATAGGTGTACCTAGAAGCTCAAAATAATTTTGTATATAAGACACTATCACCAAAATAGGGACACTGGTGCCACATGATGCTACTATCTAATTAGGGTGATATTACTTAGGAAGGGTTTTGACACTCAGATCATGTTTGTGACACTTAGACCAGCTACTATCTTATTTTGTAGCCTTCAAATCTCCTATTTTAGGTATTTTTTAGCTAATTACTTGCTTATAGTATTTATTAATATTTTTAGAAAGGTCATATTAAGTCAATTCTATTACAATTAGCGGATATATTTATTGCATATTTATACCTTAATTTAATATACTTAACCCTTTAACAACATAATATTTACATACATCTAAGTCTTAAAAGGTCAAAACATTTGGTGAACCTGACTTGATTCGCATATTACATAAACCCTAAACCTAGATAACCCTAGGGTTTATGTTTCCTACCTTCTAAGACCCACACTCAAATTTTTTATCCTTGTATTTTTTAATTTTTATTTCATATAATTATGATAATAATGATAGATGAAGTTTATCACTTTTTAATACAAAGTTTTCTAGATTTATTTATATTCTTGTCTCCTTTCATTTGGAATGAATTCAAAGATGAAATAAACACATATGTATATTCTGCTTTATATCATTTAAAATTTATGTCATGTTTCATCCTATCTCTAGAATTTTATTATTCTCTTATGTCAAATTCAATTAAGAAACAAATCCTTACATACATAGAGGATCAATTATAATATAGTTTATTAGACTTAATCCATAAATTCAATACCCTAACAACCATGTTTCAAGTTTCAATGTAATATCCTATGCATGTGAAAGAATATCCTTCTTCTCCTCATCTCCTTGAGGGTGATAGATATGTTTCCTCTAACCAAGTCTATGTTATCACTTCTTCGATGTAACCTATACTATTGTTATTGTTAGCCAAAAATTTTCTACCATGAATGAGGATCATTCAAAACTTTGATTTACTTGATCTTAACTTTGTTGATAACCATTATGAATTCTTTGTATTGGTCATTAATGATCTAATTTGATAGGTAATGTGTCTTTCTTAACATATTGATAGGTCATTTAAGATGGTCTAGTTGGTAGCTAAGTTAATTCATGTTGTATGTTCATCAAATGGTCATTCATCATGGTATTAATTTTATGTTTATCATTGTTTAAGGTAAGTTTTACAAAGTTAAGGTAAGTAGGAAATCAAGTCAATGTGGAACCATGCTCAAGAAAATAATTTGGTGACTCTTTCAGGACAACCATGGTTTAAATCTAACCAAATGGGTCAAAAAAGAAATACTAGTAAATGGATCACATTGTATTTAAATAAATTTGGAGACTTTAAGATATTTTTGACAAGATTAAGGTATTTTATTACTTTAGTCTAACTATACATTTCAAGGTTGAAATGACACTTACTAGTAGAGAAAAAAATAAAGGTTTTGTCCTTATAAAAGGGATGTTTTAAGTTATATAACACATATGTCATGACATCATGTTGTACTTGACTATACACATTCCTTAAATGTCTTTCATAACTAATTTTTTAACGTTGGACTTCCCTTTGTAACTATTATTCATCATTTTCCAATGTATAAATGAAGAGTTTTTGAGAGAACTATATGCAAAGAAGGGTATGAAATTTTTTGGCACTCTCTTCCACATTTGTATATCTCAAGGGAGGATGTTTCTAAATATTCATGATGAATATATACAATGTTTTCAACGTCTCTTAGAGAGTTTAAGACACCTAGTGTTGAACAAGCATGATATCTAGAGTACATATCAAACCTAATGCACCTATACCTCAATCTTTAAGATGGTTTAAAACTTGAATAGGGGTGAAATTATTACCTATAGGGTGTTGTATAGGTATTCAAGTTGTGATAGTAGTGTTGAAATAAATAACTACGCCTAAGATGGTAAGATGGACTTGTTTTGTGGTCTTAACTTCAACCAAGTAAGTTTATCAATTAAATTTTAGGTCCTTATCAATTTGATGAAGATTAAAACTTGATCCTCAAATCCACAAAATTGAGAATAATAATTTAGAATCATAGAGTGGAGTGGAGGTTGCTAATGATTCCAAGGTATCATGTGTCAAGTTTCTAAATTGTAATTTCTCCTTCAAGAAGTGCATTATAACTCTCCAAAAAAGAACTTTTATGCCACTTGGTGAATTTCATCATCAATTTGAGTAACACATGTTAAATAGGATTATAATACTATTTTTTGATTCTTATATTTGGCCTTGTAACTAAATTGGATGAAGAGATACTTGTCATTGGAGTTAATCCTATGCCTCTATTCTCTCTCCTTCATTTCTCCTATATATGCTATCTTGAATGGATTATTATGGATCCTTTGGTTGATTATGATGAATTAATTCTCAACTAAACACTTATACTATGCCTTTTAATGTCAAAAAAATATGTTTCTTACCTTCTCAAATGTTTATGTGATTATTGATGAATGCTAGTAGTGGTGCTTTCACTCTCTCTCATTTTTCCTCTCCAACCTATTTGCAAATGTATTATCTTCTTGTATTTTACATTGTTATTTTTTATATCATTCCATAGTTTATAATTGGATTTAAATCATTAGCATATTATTTAGGACACTTTATTATCCTCTATATTCAATACATTGTTTATGACCTCCATGTTGAAATACTAATGTTTGAATATTCTTATTGAGTAGTGTGATAAAATTCAGGCCTAATCCAAGTTCTTAGTGAAGTATGTTCAAGTGGAGGGTGTTAATTTTGTGTATCACCACCCTAGTTTAGTTTACTTTCAGTTTTATTACCCTTTTCCTTTACAAGCAATAGGTTTAGTAGTAGTTTAGGGTGATAGCATCAAGGGAGCTACCCCTATTTAAATATTCACCTCATTGATTAGGCCACCCAAATCTTAGAGGTGTATCCTTGATAAAAATTAATTAAGAGGCTTGAAAAACCTCCTTAAGGGTGAAAATTTTTATGATAATAGTTAATAATGCCCATACTCAGCCTATTCATGCCTCCACCTCTCCCCTATATAGTGTGTGCCTACATGTTCAATCAAAAGAAACTAGGGTTTGCACTTGTGAGACTCTAAGGGATAAAATTATCAGAATGAGCAAGATAATATCATAATTATAGAATAAAAATTAGTTAGTAAGTGAAAAGGTTACATTATTGGCAAATCAAACTACATGTACAAAGTCTTTAAAATATGTTAGTATTCATCATGTTTATGCATCTAAACCTAGAAAATTTATGCCTATCACTCTTTAATATCCAAATCAGAAAATATAAGATGAGAAATATAATAAAGATCAAAATAATACACAATATGGGAATCAAGACACTCTCCCCTCCCACTTAATAATGAAAATCTTATAATCAATAAGGATGAGATTCTACATAGTTTCATAGATAAACTTTGAGAACAACCCCATGATCATGCACTATTTTTACAATCTATAATGGAAATAAAGAATAAATAAAATAATGGTCAATATTCTAATCCCCTAGATAATAACATTATTACACTACTTTAGGGAAAAATTAGCTTGTATAACAACCCATTTTAACTCAACAACCTGTAGTGGTACCTACACCTCCTATAGATAGATCCTCCTCTCTAGATGTGCAATCCCTTGTGCATGAGATTAATTATCTATAGGCTAAGGTGTTACATCTTAAATAAAGAGATACTAAGACATCACATGCCTTGGATTCTCATATTATTTTACATACATCTTTGGTACATCACATAGTAGTAAATCTTTTGCCATCTAGATTCATGGAACCTAAGATTACATTGAATGATGATAAGGGTGACCCATAACACCATCTCTAAGCTTTCCATGTAGAATTTTTGGACTATGTGTCTGATGATTGGATCCTCACTTAGTTACTCCCATGAAATATAAAGGACTATGCCTTATAGTGGTTCTATGATAAATGATGATTGGATCCTCACTAAGTTGTTCTATGCAATTTAAAGGACTATGCCTTATAATGATTCTATGATATTCTGAATTAGTCTATCACTGCATTCAACCCATTGGTAGATATGTTTTTATCACATTTCTCAATTAACATTAGTGATAAGATCTCATATGATAAAGTATCACAACCAAATAAAAAATCCAATAAGCCTATTATAGAATGTCTTGTGATATAAAACTATATTGGCAAAGATGACTATCCCCTTGGTAGATAGAGAGATCCAAAACATATTAAAATAGAACCTACTTCCAGCATTGCATGAAGTTATCTTATTTAAGAAGTTTCCAACCTTCAAAAATTTAAGCCACATAGTGAAATAAAGAGAATTTAAGATTCTCTCTATGGGTAATCTAAAATATACAAGTGGATCATAATCAATTAATAAGAGTTCTAGTAAGCCTACATATAAAGTTAGGGACACTAAAAACAAGAGTGATCCAAAGGCCATAGTTAACACAACTTCAGATCCATATCCTCACCTAGTTTTATTGACTCCTCCATGGAGATTTTTCACCAACCTTATAGAATAAATAACACATGTTTTATAGCAGCTATTAGAATGCAATATCATATCTCTCCCTCCCATCAAATAGGTTGATATGGCATGACCTGTTTCAAAAATCTATGATTTTAATGTATTCTTTGAATATCATAGGGCACTAGGCGACAATATGAATTGATACATTGCATTGAAACGTAATATAGATTATTTGATATAGGCCAACATAATTGATGTGGGAACACCCACATAGGCACCCAAACTTCAACAAATATAAGCTAAGGCATTGAAAATATTCCTGGATATGTTTCTAAAGCATACAATAAATGAGGTGGGAGGAACTTTAGGTGTTTATTAAGAATATGATGCACATCCACCACCAACATCATATCACACTACTATAGAGGATGCACACCCACCACATAATATCATCAGTGTGTATCATATTATAGTTCTAGATAGACCACTCATCACTTTCTCATAACAATAGATTATTGATGATGATTCAAATTTATATGCATTATTTGTATGAGACTACATAGACCACCATCCTATTTAGAGTTTTATGGTTAACAATGGTTCAAGTATTAACATGTTCACTATCACACTTATATAGAAGTATTCATAGTGGGATATTTCTCCTATAGATTGTTATTCATGGTTTCAATGGCCATGTTTAGAGATCCATTAGGGAGATTATACTTCCACTATAGGTTAAACCAGCACATGTGACCATTATATTCTTAGTAGTACCTAGTATAGGTACATGTGACATGTTATTGGGTAGGATATGTATATATAAACTATGATCCATCCCATCCACTATGCAAATATGCCTTAAATATATACGTGCAAATCAAGTGATCACATTTGAGGGTCTTCCATATGAGTATCCTCTACCTATCCCACAAGTAGTCACACCACAATTATCATTTATAGTTCTAAGCACAATTTCTCTTAGTACACCATATATTTTATTTGAACCACTTATGTAGGTAAGGTATATGCCTACAGTGTTACCACGTATACATACTCTCCCATAGAGACCATTAATAGAGAGACCCTTACATCAAAGATATGTTACAAATAATAGAGGGCCTCCCTCCACCCATTTTATTATGAGATTAGTATTATTGAGTTATTAGATTTATCATCACAAGGCACCTATGCTAGTTATAACATATTCTAGTAGATGGGTCCCTAAGACCCCTACAGTTCAAAAGACACCACATTCAATTTCATGGATTCATAGCACCACTTCATAGGTAGTGCCTATTATATATCACTTGGTATAATAGGTTTTAGGACCTAAATTACCTTTTCATATAGCATACATGATCATTGTTCCTTTATTTTACATAGGCCACATTGATAGTGAGTCTCTTATGAGACTCATCAGTTAGTATTGTTCTTCCCTTATTGTACATACTTTCCTTATTTCTCGCTCCTTCTATATAGTTTAATTTTCATATTTTGTGTACATAACTTATATCTAGAAAATATAAAATCAATATAATATGTTAAAACACAAAAACATTCAAATATTTACTAAAAAATATAAATTATAGATTGTATGTATTGACATGTTTACATCTCTTATATTTTCTAAACACTACATATGTTAGTTATCTGTAGTCATTTTTTATCATACATGCATGCTTAATTTATATTTTTAATGCATTTACATATTGATATAGGACTCATTTCCACTACAAAAATCTATATTTGATACTATATACCCACTATGGGCATATACATAGATACATGGGTTCATCACTTGATACATTTTCCCATTTGGGGGCATCCTTTACATAATTTTGATTTCTAGGTTACATCTTTCTAAACTCTACATCATAGATTTAGCATTATTATATCTCTTATATAAATTATTTACTCAAAAATATAAATTATAGATTGTATGTATTGACATGTTTACATCTCTTATATTTTCTAAACACTACATATGTTAGTTATCTATAGTCAATTTTTATCATACATGCATGCTTAATTTATTCTTGTCATGTGTTTACATATTGATATAGGACTTGGTTCCACTACAAAAATCTATATTTGCTACTATATACCCACTATGGGCATATACCTAGATACATGGGTACATCACTTGATACATTTGCCCATTTGGGGGCATCCTTTACATAATTTTGATTTCTAGGTTACATCTTTCTAAACTCTACATAATAGATTTAGCATTATTATATCTTGAATTTATCATCCTACATATACTTAGATTTTTTGTTGATTACTAATAATTTAGACTCAGCTTATGTACATCTTAGCTCTTATACATCTTTGTACCACATGTTCATGCATATTTTAATTTCTATCTTTCCTAGTTTAGACTTGATTATGTCTTTATGCTTATTTTATTTGAGGGCATTTGAATATGTAATTATTATGTTCTCTAAACCACTTATTTTCATGATATGTATGCTTTTGAAATGTGCTCATGTCCTTGCATGTACTTTCTTGATTATGTATGTGGACATTTGAACATGTCCATATATGTGTCTCTAAGCCAATATGCTTGTTGTTTATGTATATGGACATTTAAACATGTCCTTGTATGGCTTGTTTTCTTATATTTAGTGACATGTGCCCATGTCCCTTGTATTATGGCCCCTTAGCCTACTTTATGTGCTTCATGTGTGTTGTATGTATGCTTTATTATATGAGTCATGGCCATGACACTTGTTTTCTACTTGTTACACACTTTCGTTTTAGATGCCATGAGGGACCTCATGCATCTCCCCTTCCTACTTGGGTGTCATGATGGACATCATGCCCCATCCCCTTAGGTAGTTTTTTATTACTTGGGTTTATTATTCATACACATTGTCACATCTATCTTGAAGATTTTTGAATGCTAGACTTAACATACATTGCACATTAAAAACTTACACTTAGACTATCTTAAATTTTGATGTTATGTATGCACATTATATTGGTTTATTAAACAAATAACATATGTACCTAAGCTAACACACATTTTTTAGAGATTTTTCTTTCTAAGACAATTCTTACATAGGTACAACAACTCCCCTCAAAATATGGATCATTCACAGTAGTTTGTCATAGATATTAGGTTATCTGAATGCACTCATAGTATAATTTTGAGCACATAAGCTCAAAATATAGAAATTAGACTCAATAAAACATAATGGGAAATAGTGACAGATATTAATTATAGTTGCACAAAAATTAGAATAGTCAGATAATAACACCTAAGTTGGGACACTAATGCTACATGTCACTACTATCCAATATATGGTACTACTATCCAATAGACTCAATTTAAATAAATTCCATATTAGATATAAAATTATAGTAGATACATTCTATATTTTCATAGATTTAGTTATAAATTATCAGCTTTGGCTCAGTTTAGCTTAGATTCATACCAGTTTACTCAGATTAGGGGCATCATGTGTAGCATGATCATTCTCATTTCAATTTAGATACTTAGATATGGATTATTACAACTTAGTCTAGAATCTATATGCTCACTTATTACACCAGTTGATCAAATGGAATGATAAACTCCATGTCATTCTCTACATTGTATACATTAGACACCATGTTCTAGATTACACACCAAATTTATGCTTACTCTATATACATTGGTTAGAATTCTAAAATGGCCTATAGCTACCTAATATAATCAAGTGGATATAAAGCTAACACATATAGTTATAGATCTCCAATACACATTTCCAATTACATCATGTAGTTTTAGTTTTAGATGTATCTACTACACATTGGTAGGCAATGATGGAGTCATAGTCTACTTGACTTCTTGTGCCACCTACATGAGAGGGTTGGACATACCATCAGTCCAATATATTTTATTCATAGGTCATGATCCACTAAGTAGGGGTGGGTAGTGATGGATTCAAAAACATATTGAGTCCTTAAGCCACCCACACATGGGTATTGAGAAATCCATCAGCTTAATCCAAGTTATTCACTGATTGATCATTATATACATGCACACACATAGGTTTTCACCAAAGTTTATACATTGTTACATGTACCTAGTGAGGTGTATTCATTCCTTTCCTTTCTCTTATCTCTTTACTCAATTTTATTTATTTACTTAGTTTTTTCTTTGCTTTTAATATCTCTTAAGAAAGGATTAATTTTTGCATGTTTCATTTTTAGGACATGTAATGGATCAAGATTCACATACTAAGATCAAGATCCATTGGCTTTACCTCTTAGGTAATTCTAATTATGTTTATTTTTCATTTATCCTAGTCATTTTGCTTTGCTACTATTCACAAAATTTGACCCTACAGGTCAAATTAGGACCCTTATAGGTAAAAAATTGATCTTTAGAGATTTTAAGGGTCTAATATTTGGTCATAATGTGTATTATAGGTCATTTTATGTCATTTAATTATATATTAGTATTGATCATGGTCTAATTAATCTATATGTTATTTTAAGCCATTTAATAGGCAATTAGGTGTCATAAATGTAAGTGGCACAATTTTCAAGGTGTCTAAGTGCCATTTTTTTACTTTCAAATGTCCAATAATTTATATTCCCTATCATTAATGTTATTACCATATAAATCTTGCATGTTATCTAACTAAAGATCAAATAATAATAAAAAAGGAGAGTTTGGAACTTGTACGGCCCATGAGAGAAGGTGAAACATGGGAGAAGGCCATGGAAAGTATATTCATCTTCCTTAGGTTAATTTACATTATTTAAATTATATATAAGTGCCATTTTTGAGCTAAAACCATTCTTCTCCTTCTTCTCCCTTTTAAACACATATAACCAGTCAACATGTTTATGTTTGGTACAAACAGTTGGAGAAGTTTCAAACCAAACACATTTAGGAGGTGAAATTAAACTTAGATATATTAATTTCAATAAAAATATTTCTAATATTTTTCAATTATTATTTATAAACCATCCCTAACAAGTTGACTATGTTATTTTCTTCCCAATCTATGTACCCTACAGGTTTTTCTCTTGATTGAATGATTTTGTATAATCCAGGCATTGAGATTGATTCCAAAGGATGTTGAATCCATATTATAATTCTATTCATGTTTTTTTATCATTTAAAATAATTTTTATGGGCTAATTATCTCATGTTTCAAGAGAATGTACCATTTTATGTTATAGGTAGTTTCCACTATCTATAGAACCTTCATGTTTTGCTAGCAACTTCATGGGGCTATATTAGGTTAATTTAAATGTTTACAATGATATATTGATTCCCTTTACCTTAAAATTCATTCTTCAAATAAATTTCCATAAGTTTATAGTGATATGTAGCATATTCAGTCTTCCACCATCAATGAACATGTATAGGCGATCTCATAGAGGAAGTCACATTGGAAAGGAAGTGTGAGAACTTGTATTAAGCTTTAAAACATTCTGAGGTTTCGTCTCAACATCATAATAGGAGGTCAAGTGACTATAAAATCATATTATTTGGTACCTTTCTCCAATTCATGCTTACTATCTACGTACCAGTCAAAATGCACTTACATGTGCTCTCATAAATATCTCATATTGAAAAGGAGTGTCTAAGTTGAGAAAGGTTTTCATGGTGAGAAGAGTTTATTTAATACTTTTTAAAGAATCCCAAACATCATTGAAACTTAAAAATCATGCATATTTATTTAATTTTCCTCATTTCATGTACATGACCATAACCACCTACAAGTGGCTTAACATAGAGTCAGAGGTGTCATGAGGAGTGTTTGATCATAAGGTAAAACTCTTATTTAAGTAATAACATGTTATATAGATCATAATAGACCTATGTGAGGTGTTATGGTGATAATAAGTTGTGATAAACATTTCCAAGGATAATGTATATAGGTTTAGGGATCCAATCCCTAAAAACACATAATAGAGCACCTTGGTTTTTTATTGATATCTTATGACAAGGTTTCAGAAGGCTTTGAGGCACCTGAATGGATAAACCTTATAGCTTATACATGGGATAAAATATTTTAAAAGGAAGGGAGTGATTTAATAATTTGTTTTTATTTATAGGAGGGATCAAAATTGCACCTATTGACATGGATTTCTTGCATTGACATCTATAGTTTTGATTGCCAAGGTGACCCTTCATCCAAGGTTGCATACTAGACCATAAATTAAAATTTAAATGGTTTCAAATGTTGAAATTAGTGTTGATGCTATAAATATCATATAAATAGAAGGATATACTGATTTTGACTAAAACACTACCTATAGACCTCTTTTTCATCACAAAATGTACACGTACAGGATTTGGAGATGCAAGGTAACTTTAGTATCCAAGTTTTCAAATGGAGTCTATCTTCATTATTGAATTATTCCATCAGGTGAAAATCATATAAAATAATATATATGATCTAAGTATCATTAAAATATTTTATAATTATATGTTTTAAGCCACGTTTACACCTATAAGACCCCACATAGTCAACTGTAGTTGATGATGAGGGGCAGAGAGCAAAATTTGGGCCTCTTGATGAGGATATAACATAGAGATGAAATAAATGGGTCCAAAAAGGTTTAAAATGATTAAAAATTACTTTATGGAATTTTATAAACATATTTATCAAGATAAATCATGTAAATCAACCTATAGAATTCACTGTTAAGGAAGACAGGTAGGGTAACATAGTCTTGACCAAGCAAGTAGTATGAGGGACATGTGAGAGGTTGGAAGGATAAATGAAGGATATAAAACCTTAATAATAATCATAAGAGCCTCATTAAAACATAATTATGTATATTTAATGGATAAATTGTTTTTTAAGGGCAATACATAGTCAATCTATGATGGTCATACACACAGTCCACCTTTTACATGGTCTATATTAGAATTTGAGAGAATTGGAGGGTCTATCAACCTAACCAAGGGATGAATTTTTATGGAAAATATATTTACCAATTATATAATATTATCCAATGATTATTTGGTCTGATAAAATAGGGTAAGTACCCTTTTTTGTCTTAGATAGAGGGTACTTCCTTTTATGCACAAACCTACAATCTTAAAGAATGGAGAGGAAGGGATGAGATAAAGGGATAATGAGACATTGGAGAAGGTATGAATAGATGTGGTAGGTGTGTAAAAATATGATAAACCTATCATAGAAGGAGGTAAATTACTAGGGTATTCCAAAACCTCAAGTATGTAGACAGGTCTATATGAGGCCAAGAGCCCAATTGGGGGTTCAACTTCACTTCTAGTCCTTAGTGATATTTATAAAATAATGAATCATGTTTATAGGATTAATTTAGGTATGTATGAGATATTATGATTTATGGAAGGCCATGAATAAGTATTTTTTTACTTTAAGACACCATAGGCCTATGTAAATAGAAGAAACAACCTTGAATAGGCAATTTGGATGCTCACATCTCCTTTGATGATTTGCATGGAGACTCAAGAAGCTTATATGAGATGGATAGGGTCATAAAAAAACTTTTTTTGGAATTTATTTGGAATTTGAATGTGAAATCTCTATGAATAATGGCTAAGAGGGTAAAATAAGCCTAAACCCTCTTAAACCCTTAGCCTAAACCTAAAGAAGGAAATGAAGGAGATAATGCACCAAAATGACATATTTTGTCTATAACAAGGATTGGAGGTTGTATAAGACTCATTCAGTCTCCCTACCATTAGGATTAGATGTATGGAATCATATGGATGGAGCATAAAATAGGGTATTTCTAAATATTGTGTGTATTGTGTAGGTTATAAGAGGTTTCAAGAGATGAAATATAGTTTGAGAGGAAGATATGGACTTATTATAAATATTATGGAAATTTAATGTTCCATCAAGACTCCTAAGTGTGCTTACAAATAGATTCATCTTAGCCAGTCAAGACTGGCATAGTAGACATGATGGTGAGAAGTGTGAGAAATTCATGTAGATGACTTTTTAAGGTCTACCTAAGAATTATAAGTCCATGGAGGGTCTTTCCAAGTGTCATCCACTCCCTTTCATGTATTTTCATGAGAAAATGAGTATAATTTTGAGGCCAAGTGTGAAGGGTGAGTGAAAATGGAGTTTTTTAGACTATAGGTAGTGACGGCTCACATATAAGATATTTTAGATGAGTAGGACTACAAATAATGCATAGAAAAACATGTTTGAAACCATTACCTATCATTCCAATAATGAGACCTATCCCTAATTATTTTTGGGATGTTCAAATAGGGCTAAGTCATGAAGGTAGTTTTCTAAGCTAGCAAAGGGAATTCCATGCCACTTTCATGATTTTCATTACATGGAAATCCACTTGTCTCTTCTAATATTATATGGCCCATTTCACATCCTTTTCTCATGCACAAGTAACTCATTTTCTTATATTTACAAGTTTCCTTATAACCTTTGGACTTCTCTCTTCTCCTCCCTCTCTCAAGTTCTATAAGAACTATCCATTTTGGCCTTTGTAAACTATGCTCCACTTGAGTATGGAAAATCCCTACTCATTTGCATACCATGGATAAATAAATAATACTAATTTTTACCTATTCCATTACTATTCATAGTGTTTTCACTTAGATTGTTGATTTTACTTAGTGATGACTTGTTATTTCCTTAGGATTATTATTTCATTCTCTCACCTATTTGTAGTTGAAAAGTTTCTTGTTTCAGGTCATGTGAAGTATTCTAGGAAGTGTCAAGGTTGAGTGAGTTATCCTTTTCAATAGTGTCATTCTATACCTCTTTTCTATTCCTCCTAGCCTAAACATTCATCCATAACCTCATAATGAAATATTGATGTGAGAAGATGTAGATTGGAGAAGTGTATGTTTGGTTAGTCCCTTGTTCTCATGTGTAACATGTAACTAGTTGGTATTCATCATACAATTTGGTGTATCACCTCCTTTAGGATAGTTTACTTTCATTTTTTCTCTCCCTTTTCCATCACAAAGTTTAGGTGTATTAGTGATCCAAAGTGGTATGTCAAGGGAGCTAACCCTATCTATAAATTCACCTCATTCTTAGGCTCACCCATAGCCTAGAGTTGTTTCAATTATGCCACCTAGATGAAGAGAGTTGAGACATATCCACAAAGGGTAAAAATCCAAGTGATAATATCTTTTAGCATGCCTGGTGGGACCAAGGTCTAAGAAAGTGGGAATATTATTGGTGTGTCTTTCCTTTAATTTCATTTTATAAGAAAGAAAGCTAACACCAATGGTGACTCCAAATGATAAATCATGGTTGTAAGTAGCCTAGATGTATCTATTTGAAAATTTTGATTAGTTTTTGTGTTTTCTTTGGCATATGAGGTTGATATAGATATCTATATCTAATACTCCTATCATGAACCTTCTTATCAGCCTTGATATGAATCACCTTTTACCCCTCAATATCCCAATCAAAATGGTTATCAATATTATGAGCCATGGAAACCCTATATCCCTTAATTTCCCTCTCCATATGGACACCATGTTGTTGGACAACCCTATGAGGAAGTCTACCAATAAACCTATCAATAAACACCTCTCTATGAATCCCAATATGAGCCCTATCATTCATACCATGATGACTATAAACCTCAAGAGTACTCCTATGAGTCTTTTCATATGAATTAGATGATTCTATGGATTATACACAAAGATTTATTGGAAAAATGTAGCTCTTACTTATGTAGATGCTAGTTCTTCTAATCAATCCAAGAATTCACTTCCCTATAAGCTTACTAGTGATTTTCTCTTTCCTAAATCTACTCATAAGCCTTCTCCTACCCCTCACACTCCATCTTCAATTCATAAACCTTCAAATTAAACTCATATTCCATCTCCTTCACATGAGCCTATCCATAAATCTTCCACCTCACCCCTTCTTGAGGAAGAGCCCATCTTAAGAGAAGCAATTGAAGAAGAGAAAAACCAATTCATGGTTGATCAAGAGGATCTCATAAGTGATTATGAGAAATAAATCACCATAGAATTCCCCTTGGTGAACAAAAGTATTATCCATAAGATGATGCCTCCATATTTCAAGGGGAGTGTGTCCATGAAGCACACTCTATTCCATTTTTAAAGGGATGTGTATCCATGATTAATGTGGCCAAGACTTGAAGAGAGAGGTATTTGAAGAAGAATCCATGTCTGATCATGAATTTGTGGATGACCATCTTAAGCATGAAGTATATTTTACTATCAAGGATTAATTTCAAGTCACTCCTCAAGAATTGGTAGTCCTAAGAGAGTTTCATGAAACCAAGGCAGAGGAAATATCTCTTGAAGATGGCATTCAAGAGGAAGAAGACTTATGATATAATTTTAATACCATATGCAAGGAATTTGATAAGTTGGGTGAAGATTTTTCTTCTTAAAAGGATTTCATATCTAATGAAAAGCTTGTTGATGAGTCTAATAAACATGATCTTGAGTGTTCAAGCAAACATAAAGATGAAGGTCATTCTACTAATCAAGAACCTACTATCATGAATCCATTTGATGATGTTAATGTACAAGAATTTGTAGACATGGATAATGATGTCAAGGTAGATCTTGTTCTGCCTAAAATATAGTCAAGAACTTCATATGATATAAAACCACATTCAGAGATGTGGGAACATGGTGAGGGAAAGCTTATTGCTTCTAAACATCAAGCACATTATGTCAAGGAGGAGAGCAAGGCTGAGAGGACTGTCATATTTTTAAACTTGCACATCAAGGGCCAAGTACATGAGAAGTTTGAGATTATTTAGATGCAAGAAGAGTTCATTTCTATAGCCAACCTATATGGAGCTTCTTGGTTCTCATCAAACATCATGCCAATGAAGCTAGAAAACACCATGAAGAAGATGGAGGCATCAATGCTAAAGGTCAAATGGCTATATGTCTAACTAAATCCTTCTAATCATGAATAAAATAAGGTTTAAAACTTTCCCTTTGATCTAAGATAGAGGTATTCTTAATTTTTAGTTGTACATAGTTGTTTTCCTTCTTCTTTTCCTAAGTGTTTTGAGCATGTGTGTCTTTTTAGTGTGTTTGCTTTGTTTTATGTGTGTGTGTGTGTCTTATATTTTGTGTGGTTTAGGTAGTTAGTTGGTCTTGTCTTGATAAAATATTTTTATCAATGATAAAATTCCTCTTTTTGTGCTTCAAACTTTAGATGACTCCCTAAGGCTAATGGATTAATAAGGCTACTGGTCTAGTTAGCATAGCAGGCATGCTACCCCTATGAGTCACCAATTTATTGACCAAATTTGACCCTATAGGTCAAATTGGAACCCTTATGGGTAAAAAATTGATATTTATAGGTCTTATGGGTCTAATATTTGGTCATAAAGTATATTATAGTTCATTTGATGTCATTTAATGCTATATTAGTCTTGATCATGGTCTAATTAATCTATATGTCATGCTAAGTCATTTAGGGGTCATAAATGCAAGTTACATGGTTTTAAAGGTGTCCAAGTGTCCTTTTTTCCTTCAAAACATCCAATAAGTTATATTCCCTATTAGGAATGTTAGTCCCATCTGAATCTTGTAGGTTATCTAATTGAAGATCAAGTAATCAAATAAAAAAAGGGAGTTTGGCACTTGTATGGCCCATGAGAGAAGGTGAAACATAAGAGAAGGCCATGGAACATCTATTCATCTTCATCAAGATCATTTCAATTCTTTAATTTCTTTGTAATTCTCTTTTTTAGCAATTATTCTTTATTAACCATCCCTAACAAGTTGACTATGTTTTTTTACTTGCTAATTTGTGCACCCTACATGTTTTGCTCTTGTTTGGATGATTTCATATAATATAGCTATTGGGATTGACTCCATAGGATTTTTAATCCATCCTATAATTATATTCATGTTTTTTTATCATTTCAAAGTGTTTTTAATGGCCAAATATCTTAGGTTATAATAGAATGTACCATTCTATATTATAGGTAGTTTCCACTATCTGCAAAACATTCATGATTTGATAGTGGCTTCAAGTGTTGTATTAAGTTAATTTACATGTTTAAAATGATTTATTTATTCCCTTTACCTTTAAACTTCATTCTTAAAATAAATTTCCATGAGTTTGTAGTCATATGCAACATATGCAGTCTTCCACCATTAATGAATGTGTATAAGTGCTCTCATGGAGGAAGTCACATTAGAAAGGAAGTGTGAGATCTTGTCTTGAGATTTTAAAAATTATAAGGTTTAATCTCAACATCATAATAGGATTTTAAGTGACTATAAAATCATATTATTTGATATATTTCTCTAATTCATGCTTATTACTTGCATACTAGTCAAAATGTACCTATAGGTGCCCTCATAGAATATATCATGTTGAAAAGGAGTGTCTAAGTTGAGAAAGGTTTTGATGGTGGTAAAAGTTTATTTAAGACTTTTTAAAGGATCCCAAACATCATTAAACTCACAAATCATTAATATTTCTTGAATTTTCCTCACTGCCTATACATGACAATAACCACCTATACGTGGCTTAATAAAGAGTTAGAGGTGTCATGAGGAGTGTTAGATCATGAGTTGAAACTCTTATTTAAGTCATAACATGTTATGTAGATCATAAAAAACATATGTGAGGTGTTGGGTTGTAATTATTTATGATAAATATTTCTAAGGAATATGTCTATAGGTTTAGGGATCAAATCCCTAAAAACATATAATAGAGCACCCTAGTTTTTTATTGATATCTTATGACAAGGTTTCAAAAGGATTTGAGGCACCTAAATGGACAAAAATTTTATCTTATACATGGTATAAAATATTTAAAAATTAAGGTATTTATTTAATCATTTTGTTTTCTTGCTAGGAGGGATCAAACTTGCACCTTTTACTACTGATTGCCTACATTGACATCCATAGTTTTAAGCCCCGAGGTGACCCTTCATCCAAGGTTGCATACTAGACCACACCTTCAAATTTGAATGGTTGAAAATGGTTGGAATGAATATTTATGATATAAATATCATCAAAATATAATTATATATTTATTTTGACTACAACACTACTGATAGACCTCCATTTCATCACAAAATGTACATGTACAGGATTTGGAGATGCAAGGTGACTTTAGCACCCAAGTTTGTAAATGGAGTCTATCTTCATGATTGAACTATTCCATAAAGTGAAAATAATATAAAATTAAAATATATGATATAATTATCATTCAAATAGGTTATAATTCTATTTTTTAAGCCTCATTTACACCTACAAGACCCCACACAGTCAACTGTAGTTGACTGTGAAGGGCAAAGAAAAAAATTTGGGCCTCTTGAAGAGGATAAGCATATAGATGAAAAAAATGGGTCAAAAAATGTTTAAAATGATTCAAAGGAACTATATGGAATTTTATAAACATATTTATCAAGATAAATCATGCAAATCAATCTACAAGATTCACTGTTAAGGAATACATGCAGGGTAATACAATCTTGACTAGGCAAGCAGTATGAGGGATGTGTGAGAGGCTAGAGGGATAAATGAAGGATATAAAACCTTAATAAAAATAATAAAAACCTCATTAAACCATTATTATTGATATTAAATATATAAAGGGTTTTTCAAGGGCAATATATAGTCAATATATGACTATCATACACACAGTCCACCTTTTGCACAGTCTATCTTAGAATTTGAGAGAGTTGGAGGGTATATAAACTTTACCAAGGGATAAATTTTTGTGGATAAGGTGTTTACCACTTATATAATATTATACAATGATTATTTGGTCTTATATAATAGGTTAATTACCCTATATTTTGTCTCAGATAGAGGGTACTTCCCTTTATGCACAAACTTATAGTCTTGAAGAATGGAGAGGAAGGTATGAGATAAAGGTAAAATGAGACATTGTATAAGGTATGAATATATGTTTTATGTGTGTAAATTCATGATAAACTTAGCATATAAGCAGGGAACTGACTAGGGTATTCCAAAACCTCAAGTATTTAGATAGGTTTGTTTGAGGCCTAGAGCCAAATCAGGGGTTCAACTTCACTTCTAGTCCTTAGTGAGATTTATACCATGTTGAATCATGTTTATAGGATGAATTTAGGTATGTCTGAGATATTAATATGTAGGTAAGGCCATGAAAAAGTCATTTTTGGACTTTAGGACACCTTAGGCCTATATAAATAAAAGAAACAAGCTCAAATAGGTAATTTGGATGCTCACTTCTCCTTTGATGATTTACATAGAGACTCAAGAAGATTAGATGAGATGGATAGATTCATAAGAAACCTTTTTGTGTCATTGAATTTGAATTTTAACATGAAATCTCTATGAATAATTGCTAAGAGGGTAAAATAGGCCTAAACCCTTAATCTAGACCTAAGGAAGGAAATGAAGGAGATAATGCACCAAAATGGCATAGTTTGTCTAGAAAAAGGATTGGAGGTTGTAGAATACTCAGTCAGGCTCCCTACCATTAGGATTAGTTATATGGAATAGTGTGAATGGAGTATAAAATAGAGAATTTTTGACTATTTTTTGCATTGTGCAGGTTTTAGGAGGTTTCAAGAGATGAAATATATTTTGGGAGGAAGATATGGACTTATTATAACTCATTATTGGAATTTCATGTTCCATAAAAACTCATAAGTGTGCTCAAAAATAGCTTCATCTCAGCTAATCAAGATTAGCATAGTGGACATGATGGTGAGAACTGTGAGAACTTTAAGTGGAGTGATTTTTAAGATCTACCTGAGTATTATAAGGCCATGGAGGGTCTTGAAAAGTTTCATACACTCTAGTTCATGTATTTTCATGAGAAACTAAATCCAATTTTGAGGCCAAGTGTGAAGGGTGATTGAAAAAGGAGTTTCTTAGACTGTAGGTAGTGATGGCTCACTTCTAAGAAATTGTAGATGAGTAGGACTACAACCAATTCATGGAGAAGCATGTCTAAAACCATTCACTCTCATTATAATCATGATACCTATCCCTAATAAATTTTTAGATGTTTAGATAGGGATAAATCATGAAGGCAAGTTTTTGAGCCAATAAAGGGAATTCCATGCCACTTTTCATGATTTTCATGACTTGGAAAGCCACTTATCTCTTATGAACTTACATGGTCCATTTCACATCCTTTTATCATTCATAAATAACTCATTTTATCATATTGACAAGTTTCCTTATGACCTTTGGACTTCTCTCTTCTCCTCTCGCTCTCAAGTTTTATATGAACTAGCCATTTTGGCCTTTGTAAATTATGCTCCACCTGAGTATGGAAAATTCATACTCATTTGCATACCGTGGATAAATAAAGAGTATTTATTTTTACCTCTTCCATGACTATTCATAGTGTGTTCACTTGGATTATTTATTTTGATTAGTGATGACTTGTTGTTTCCTTAGCATTGTTTTTTCATTCTCTCACCTATTTGTAGTTAGAAAGTTTCTTCTTTTAGGTCATGTGAATTATTCTAAGAAGTGTTAAGGTTTAGTGAGTTATCCTATTCAATAATATCATTATAGACCTCTTGTATAGTCTTCTTATCCTAAACATTCATGCATAACCTCATAATGAAATATTGATGTGAGAATATGCAGATTGGAGAAGTGTATGTTTGGTTAGTCCCTTATTCTCATGTGTAACATGAAATTGGTTAGTAGTCATCATCCAATTTAGTTTATCACCTCCTTTAGGATAGTTTACTTTCAATTTTTATCTCCCTTTTCCCTCACAAATTTTAGGTTTAGTAGTGATCCAAAGTGGTACATCAAGGGAGCTAGCCTATATAGGGATTCACCTCATTCTTAGGCTCACCCACAGCCTAGAGGTACAACTTGGATGAGGAGAGCTGATACATCTCCTCAAAGAGTGAAAATACAAGTGACAATAGTTAAATTCATAGAATTGGGGGTGGATGTAATCACCCAAAAATGACACTTGAGTGCTAAGAGTGCTACTTGAGACCCTTCATCCTTAGATTATCCCTAGACCTATATTATGGCCTATATTCACACTTATTCAACCTTTGTGTAGGAATTATGCATCCCTAGACATCCTTAAAATAGTCCCAGGCCCTCATCTTGACATCTTGGCCCCTATTACCTCAGGTTATACCACTTGGACACTAGCACCATAATAGGGATAGTAGAAACACATGGTACTAGTGTCCCAATTTTAGTAATATTATCCTTTCCCTCCTTTTTCTACCAAATGTTATCTTTTAAAATTTAAGACCACCTAAATTGATCTTAGAACTCTTTTAAGACCCACACAAGCACTAAAATAATATATATACATGACTTTTATCCCTCTAACCACTAGATGGAAATCAGATGACAATTACCAATAAAAACTTAAAACAAGTTGCACACAATCAAGGTTATCAATCCTTATTCTACCCTACTTATATATACAACCATATACAACATTCCTAAGATCACATTACTCATGTTTCCAATCTCAATCACATTTAAAACACTCGATTCAACATTCATACTAGCTTCACTTCCACTTACACCAACACATAGGTGGGGAGAACTACATTGGGTTTGATCCTTATTCATAGTATTGGTATGTAGGAAACTCTCAACATAGTGGGGTGTTAAGGATCTCCAACCTACCCCACTAAAAATTTAATTTACTACTTGTGTCAATTGGATGCCCTAACAACATGGAAGATTAGGGTTTATACATAAAATAAATCAAAATAGGTCATTTATATAGATACATAACTCAGGTGCACCCAAAAGCTCGGAATAGTTATACACAAAGGACACTACCACCAAAATAAGGACACTAGTGTCATATGGCATTCCTATCCCATTAGGGAATTATTATCTAGGAAGGGTTTTAACACTTAGATCATATTCACAACATTTAAACCAACCTCTATCTCAATTTAAAGCCTTTATATATCCTATTTCATTGTTTCCCAACTAATTACTTGCTTACATTATTTATTGTTATTTTTAGAAAGGTCAAATTAATTCAATTTTGTTACAAATCAATGGTTCTATTTATTACATATTTCTTCCCTAATTTACTATACTCGACCTTTTAACAACATATGATTTACATACATCTACGTCCTAAAAGGTTAAAATAGTTTGAATTTGGATATTAGGCATTAATTTTTTATTCAAAGTAGTAAGATCTTAAAGGTAAGTTTAAAATAAGGTGGCTTGGTCCAAATGAGGTCGATCAAGTATCTAATAAGGGAGCATTAAATTTATTCACTATTTATCTAGTATGATTTAAGTTTTTGGTCAATGGTTAACACCTAAAATTATACATGAAACCTCAAAAAAAATAAGGTTTCAATTGTATCTTTCAACCAGGATTTGAATTGTATATCAGGAATCATTGGCAATTTGGTTAGAAAACTAGGATGCTAGCTAACCAAACACTGAATAAATATCATTCTACCTAGAAACTCAATCTACTAATTATTTAATAATATAATATATATATATAATAATTTTTTTCTTTCTTTAGACACCCAACCATAGAAATTTGAAAATAGGTTTCTACAATTTTTAAGTATATTATACATGATTTAATTAGTTTTAATAGTCTATATTCAATTGCTACCAGCTACAATTAGTTACTATGTTTTTTTTGAAATTAATTGCTATAGGTTGAATATAATTATTATAGGTTGTATATAGTTGTTACAGGATATGTAAAGTTTTTATAGGTTGTTTGAGAGTAGCTACATGTTGTATGGTAGTTACTACTAGTGTCTTAACATTGTTTTAATCTTAACCTACATCAATCTAAATATTCATAAAAACTCTTGCATATTATAAAAACATACCAGTACCTAGCCTACTAACCTAATGTTACTTAACTAGGGCCACTAAAGGAATATCATCACAAGTACTTAGCCCTATCATATTATATGAATTTATCTATCTATATTCTCCAAAATGACAAGTATAAGTATCACTACCCTTATAATTCATCATCATACTTGGTCTTACTCCCCAAGCAATCATTCCCAACACAAACCAATTAGTTCTTATTGTCTCTTTCTCACAAGATGGATGTTTATTGTTTAACTACTATAGGAAGTTGTAAACCCTTCTTAAGGAAATAATAAATGATTGATATATGAATTTTAAATTAGTTATTATCAAACATTCCAAAAAAAAATCCAATACATTCACCACTAAATCACCACCCTTAATTCTTGATTATATAGAAGAACATTTTAGTGTAGATAAAGTATTATTCAATTCTTACAACTAATGAGCTAAAGAATTGACCATGATTTACCTTTTAAAATTAACCTATAGACCTATTATAATCAACATATTTAAATATCTATGTTTTCCTTTGAAGACATTTTTACCATATAGAACATATCAAATGTTTTGCATATATATTTGGTGTTTTACATTAGGACTAGTTATTTATGACTAGAATATTATCATTTATCATTATTGTTATTTATGGTTTTTTATCTCTAATATAATAATTATAGATCCTAAATTAAACATAGGTGAAATAGTGATCCATAGAAACTTGGTGAACTACCCATAATAACTAGACAAACTTACTCATAGAAATTGGGTAGAGTTACCTATAACAACTAGATAAGTTACCCATAAAAATTGGGTAGTTATCCCATATAAACTATGTAAGTATCGTTTAGTAATGACTGGATTATTTTGATCCACCCATAGCAATTGGGCATCACTCATATAAATAGTTTTACATTTATGTTTGGAGGCTTGATGGTTAGATGATGGTTTTGAGAAAGTAACTTCTATGTTTAAGGATTATGATATTTCCCATTATGTGAAAAAAATGGAATATAATTTAGGTTGTCCCATCAGCATTCTTCTTTCATTGGACTATCACTTTTAAGTGTTTGCAACTAAGGGATGTGTCATTTCTCCTTACTACCTATTTTCTAATATTGTCTTGTTATTAGTTTAAAATTTGTTATAGCCATAAATATGGATAAAGGCTTACCTGATCTATTTAATAGAGAAGAAATAATATGAATTCAATAATAAGTGAGATGTTGAAAAATATAGATAATATAAATATAAGGTTAAAGTTATTATCACAATTCTAATAACTCTATAATTTCACTATATAAATATTTTAGTAATCCATATTCATTGATGTAATAAATGTGATTTTAAGTAATTCAGTTGTATCATAAGAATGGATTGTAACATAACTCCAACTAAGAAAGGACTCATTTGAGAGGAATTAAGGTGAATATCCCATCCATTAGTTTAGTTTTATTCAACATTATGCATATGTATCTTTCATTTTCAATATAGTTTTCATAGCATATGTTATTTGCATTCATGTTTGATTTCTTGCATTTGAATTTAAAATTTTTCAATATTAAATCTTGTGTATGAAGCTTCCAAACTAGATTAACATTTAAATTCATGTAATTTCATTTCCTATAAATTACTTTATAGTATTTCAATTCTTTCAATTTACTTTCATGTCATTTACTTTCTAAAATTGTGTTTGCTTTAAGTGTGTCTTAGCATTATTAGTAGTTGTATAGTCTAGTGTTGCATGTGAATTGGAGAATCCTTACAAGTTTCTACATCCCTAAACTAACAATTTAAGTGAAATATTATATAGTTTATTTATTAGGTGGTTTCCTCATGGAGTATATCTTCATAGGATGTAGGATAAATATAGAAGATAACATATAACCATAGATAAAATCTTCCCTACAACAACCCTCCTCCAATATCATTTATAATTTATAGACATTGATTAAGCCCTCAACTAAAAAACCATTAGATCAGCTTGAGGAGGATTGACTTTATTAATAAACCAATTAACAATAAGATAATGAATTTTTTTAAGGTAATCATGTTTTAAATATTACTATTTCAATTATGTATCATCATATTATTTGTTTTATTTCCTAAGTTATAAACCCCACATATGGAAAACCCTTTTAGAAAGAAATTCACGTCATCAAATCATAATTTTTCATAATCATCCCCATTCATGCCTATACCATCCATGTATGTACTTTCTATTACAAAAGGTCACTTGAAGATGAGTGATGTAAAATTTTGGATTAATCTCTCATAAAATATGTTCCAATAAAATGAATAAAGTATGGGGACAATGTATAATGTAATATAATCATCATCAAACATCACATTGATAAACACAAACATCCATTATCACTTGAATTGTAACCTTTTTAGTTTTAACTAATCATGTAACCTGTAATAATCCTCCCATCATTATAGGTAAGAAAAAATGAATATATATTGGTGGATATGTGCTATAAACATAATTAATATACCAAAAGGTACTATCAGGAAGATAAAATGTAACATTAATATTCATAAATGTAAGATGGCTAAGCTACTTTAAGTTGGTAGGGATTTATGAGAAAGTAGCAAAATAATTTGTATAAACTCATGATAATGATGTATCCACCATTAAGGGGATAATTTTTATAAAATATAATAGTAGAGGTAACCATCCTTCCCACAATGGGTGAGAAATGGCAACAAAATGTATATGTTATAGTAGTAAAGGATGAATTATGTAGGGTCAGTTAGCAACTAGATTTCTCTTCCCAAGGAACACTTTGGTCATTATTACCTCTACTAGGTTAAATTCACCATATTAATCATGAATTATTTCACCTATGAAGGTAGACATATTATGTTATGCATTGTGAATTTTAATCTTTACAACCATTTAAGGCACAATATAAATATCAATGTGCCCAATTTATTACTTAATATGTTAAGAAGATTGAAATTAGAATGATAGAAAGGAAGACCAAAGGCCCTATCCTATAATTTATTGATCTAACTTAATATTCAAAAATTATTTAGAGATTAAAAATACTAACCTAACATTATAAAAATTCCTAACTTTAAGACAACTACCACCAAAAAAGCCAGAATAAAATGTGGTAGTTGAGAAATCTATTACGAAAAAGCTAAGATAAAGGTTAATCTCAACCCCCTCATCCTTAGAGCCCCAAGATAATGAAATGAATACAATGTTTGAAAATAATGTATAATGTATTCCTTCATCTTCTAGGCCTATAAAAAGTTAGATATTTCCTACACCTATTTCCCTCAGAAGACAATCTGAAAGGATTAAAAATAGGAGAACAAGGAAAAATACCATGTAACCCCTACAATTATCCACATTGAAAGTGTAAATTCATCTGAAGCATGGAGTAAATTAGGGATGAGGACATCTAAACCATAATAAATTTATATGATAAATAGTCCACCTTATTCAACTAATGGCTTGAATATTTTGATGAAGTGGATCATAGAAGCCATGCATCTAAAAAACCAACATAATAAGGGGAAAGAATGGAAGTAGAGCATGAAATAGAAAGAGAACAAGAGGTTGAAAAGGAAATGGTTTGGTATAAATATTTATAACCCCCTTTCCCATTTAATAAATAACTCTTAGATGCCCTAAATGAAATTTAGTCTCTTAGGGCATGAATCAAGGCATTATAAAACAAGAAAAGTAGGTTGGACATATTATCTAGAGTAACAAAAGAAGAACTATAAAAATATCCAAGTAACTATAGAAACATCATCACCCATATAAATAACTCCACCCATAGTAGAATAAGTTCCTAAAATAATGTTACCTATAGCATAACAATAAAATCTAATAGTTGTTATAGATGTTGAATAACTTGCTACTTTTGACATTGGCATGACATCCCTTAACTCCTTGATTGAGAAACCATTATCATAAATTGGAATTTATATGGAGGATGAAACATAAATATAGCCATGGAAACCATATTCTCAAGGTTTGGAAGATATTTTATGATTTTTTCCACTCAAAATGATGGATTCACTTATGAAGATTCATTAATGAATAGAGTTGCCAAGATTCAGTCGCTATAGGTCTAATGGTACAATCATCATAATCAGATGATGGAATAAATAAAGGAGATGAAAAATAAACTAAAATAAGAAAAATAAAATATTCAAAACAATGACTGAGATATTATTAAGTTAAAGGAGGTAGAATAATTAAGCCATTTGACTATATAAATAATAGATTACATACCACTTGCAAAGGTGTATGCCATTTATATTAAGGAAGAATGGTTGAAATTAAAAATTATGTAACTCTATTGTGATCTTAATATAGTATTAATTTATCCTCACTCCTTATATGTTTATTAAAAAATGACCCCTAAAATACAAAACTAGCTATGTGAATTTTATCTACATTACTATGCTTTCATTTTTGACATAGAATGGAATCCAAAATTGTATGTAAGAGATGTACTACTTAAATTATTTTCTTCATATCTTGTTAATTAATAAAAATTTGGTAAAGAGATAATATAGTATCAATCAATATATAATAATTCTAGGTTAATTATAAGAGGATAAGCCACTAGATCTAAAAAGATATTATAATATTAGATCACATTGATGTCTAATATAGATGTGGCTATAAAATTTACAAGATGGAAAATAAAGACACAATATCACTATATAACATTATTTTAATATATTGGTAGGGTATATCTTACCTCTTGTATAAAATTTTTGTGATAAATCACTCTTGAGTTATAAATAAAAGAGACTTATTCAAGGCACAATATCAAAGCAACACTTTCACAAGGTCCACAAGTAAATTGATGCAGTAAGAAGGTAGAGACTAAATTGGTTGGATGTAATGTTTCATCATCATCATTTATAATTTTCTATTCTAGACTGGATATGAAAAAATAAATTGAATGAAGCTATATAGACTAGGAGATGAGAGTAATTTGAAAATAATAAAATATGTTAATTGAGGTAGGAAGAGGGCTCATTTGAACCCTTTGATTCTTGAGGACTATGTACCCAACATATGATGAGATTTAAGTTATTTTAATACTAACAAAGGGTTATGTTTGGGGGTGTGATGATGTCATAAATTGGCCCCGATTAACCTTTAAAATTTCCCTTGTATACCTATTAAAATTAGTATATTCAAATATTTGTGTTGCTTTATGAAGTATTTTTTACCATATATCACTTAATCAATATGTTGTATTTATATTTGGTGTTTTTAATTAGGATTATTTAATTATGAATAAAATAGTGTAATTTATCATTATTTTTATTTTTTATTCTACCACTAATTTGTAAATTTTAGATCATAATACAATCATAGGTAAACAATTACTCATAACCACTAGGTGAACTACCTATAGCAACTAGGCAAAGTTACCCATAGTAACTAGGTGAAATAACCATATAAATTTGGTAAGTTACTCATAAAAATTATTTGAACAACATATATAAACTTCATAATTTACCCATATCAAATAAGTAAGTTTTTTTAGCAATGACATGAGCATTCTGATCCACCCTTAGTAACTAAGCATCACCCATAGAAACAACTATGCATGCACATTTAAAATCTTGATGGTTGGATGGTAGTTTTGAACAATTAAATTCCATAGTTTGAGGATTATGATAGTTCCTCATTATCAGGAAAAATATAAGTCAAATATAGATTGTATAGTCACCATTCCTCCTTCATTACAGTATCAATCTTAAGCAGTTGCAATAAATGAATATGTTATTTTCATGTACTACATAGTTTCTTATATTATCTAGTTTTTAATTTAAACTATGTTGAAACCACTGATATGAATAAATGCATGAATCATATAATTAATATAAAGGTAATATGATGCAATAGGTAGGAAGTAAGATATATAAATAACATAGATAATATAAGGTTGGAGTTATTTTCACTACTCTGATAACTCTGTAATTTCACTATAGTAATACTTTCATTGTTATAGGTTCACAGATGTAATAAAAGTGATTTTAAGTAATCTAACTATTTCAAATTAATGTATTGTAATACAAATCCAACCAAGGTAGGGCCCACTCAAGATGAATTATGGCGACAATCCCATTTGTTAGATTATTTTCATTTTGAACTTTATGTATGCATCTTTGAATTTATGCAAAGTCATTATAGCATATGTTATTTACATTCATGTTTGATTCCTTTAATAATAATTTATAATTCAAATAATTGAGGAAAGGTTTCTAAAATTTATTATCATTTGAATTCTAGTATTTACTTTCCTTTCCTGCAATTTGATTTCCTAAATTTTAATTTTTACATGTGTGTTTCCTTTACAAAAATAGTGTGTTAGCCTCCCAATATTCCTTTTAATTAAATGTTGCATATACACTATATACTCCTAAAAAGGTTATGCATGCCTAAGTTGAAAATTTAAGTGAAGGATTATATATTCTTTGTGTTATGTGGTTGACTCCTAGAGTATATTCTCATAGGTTGTAGGATAAATCCTCAAGTTAACATATAATATTATATTATATCTTACCTATAGTAGCCATGCCACCCCTTAGAGTATATGGTTGAAATTTTTAGGCCATTATAATAAAATATGTGGCATTTTCATTGACTCATTCCAAGACCATATAGGATCTAGGTAGACTATGAGAGAGGGAGATAAGATCTCGATCTGAGATAGATCATAGAGTAGAGACACTATGTCAACAACATCAATTGACATTGAGGGTAATAGAGTTACATGACATGATGACTCCCCTCCATATGGTATATTATTTTTATGCATCATACAACCCATTTATTTATTATGACATTGTATGAGTCATTGAACATAATTTATTGTCAATATGATGTAAACATTATATTTCATAATATGTATTCTAGTTGTATTCATTGTGTTCGGTTATAATTTAACTAGTTGTGTTAGTCCATATAATCCAACACATTGTGTGTGTGTGTGTGTGTGTGTGTGTGTGTGTGTGTGTGTGTGTGTGTGTGTGTGTGTGTGTGTGTGTGTGTGTGTGTGTGTGTGTGTGTGTGTGTGTGTGTGTGTGTGTGTGTGTGTGTGTGTGTGTGTGTGTGTGTGTGTGTGTGTGTTTTGGATTATATGGACTAACACATATTATTGAAAATATAAAATTATTTAGGATCACATTTTCTAAAATGTATGATAAATAATAACTAATGTAATATAATAGATATTAATTTTGAAGTTAAAAGTATGTTAATCACACTAAAAAATAATATGATAAGTCCTAAATTATCATAAGAAGTGATTTGTTATGTAGTATGTGACTTAGTCATATCATTGATTGGAGGTGAATATAGTAAATCATTGTTATCAAATTTTATTCAATATCTTCAGTGAATTTTAATTTATCATTTAATTCAGATTTCCTTAGAGGGGCATAAATATATGCATGTTTATTTTCAAGTGTGGTTGTATGATGTGTTCGTTGGTCATTATTTTCTAGGAACCCGATTTGATATAGTGTTATAATTTAACTAGGTCACCTTGGGGTGTCTTGATTGTATTCAATCCCATTAAATGGTAATAGTGGCACCTTGATATTCAAATGTACACATTTATTATAGTTATATGGGGTTACTTTCATATGGTTATCTATGGAATGATAAGTATATCATTATATTTCTTTGTGTTAGGTATGACATAAAATGGTGTGGAAATAGTCTTCAAATAAATCAAAAAGTTTGGGCTTTAAAGAGAGCATATCAAGGAGTAGATGAAGATATCCTAGTTAAATCACCTAGAATACACCAAAAAATAGTTAAAAAAATAAAATGTGTATGTATTACATTTTGCCTTACTATCAATCATTAATATGCATATTTTTCTACCTTCCATAAAATAATTAATAACTAATTGTTCCTCATGTGATGGATGTGTTAATTTATCTTCTTTGTAAACCATAAGTGGTGCATCACGATGAATACATTTATCTATATTAGGATATGGAATCCAAGAATATGGATTTTAAATAGGCATATAAATTCCAATATCACCATAATTACTAACATCTTTTATCTATTGATTTATGAAAAAGCATCTATCTATTGAATATCCCTTGATTCTATGGTTATTATAAAATTATTTTATACCAAATTATCTTGATAAGGGTCTAGTCATGTCACTTGTCCTAATAGGTGAAAAATTTATCATTTTATGCATAATTAATTGGTTAAATATAACACTTGGGCTATCATGAATCCTATAAAAATATCTATGTTCTTTTAGGATGTATATCATCAATTGATTTCTTAGTTTTATTTTTGTGTGGCACATGGTTATGGCTTGGAACCTTAGGATGGTAGAATATTATAAGTCATGTGTCTCATATTTAAGCTCATTTTATTTCAATATTTTTCTAACAAAATTATTTAAAGATGGTTATTCATCTAAAAACATTTTTTCTCTTATAATTTGCAAGAAAATTTCAAAAAACATACATATTTTCTTACCTTCTCATGGATAATAACTCAAACTATAGATGTTGATCTTGAATTAAATAATATATTCATGAATTTTTTTATGATTTTATTTCTTAATATGTTCTAATTTTTCTAAATTAATCTTAGTACCATCATATAAAACAATGTGTTGTAGAAAAACATCCATTAGTATGAGAGGGTATTGAATAGATACATTTAGATAATTTTAGAACTAATTCAAATCATCACCCATTATTTTATTTTATTTACAAAGTTAAAATGATGTTTCTAAATGTTCTCTTCCCTTTCACAATGATCTCAAAAAATAGATAATATCAAATCCATCTCTAAAAATAAAAGGCTAACTAGCAGTTGAAATATAAAAAATGACAAAACATTGTTTATAAATAGTAAACAAACATTATATAATCATACTTAAAATAAAAACACACAAGGGAAAAACAAAAATAAAATAGCTAAGAAAAGGACTAATCTCCCATCTTAGCTTAGAATGCTTCTTAGTCTTCCACAAAGTTAATGATGAGATTCTCCATTTCTTCCAAACCAATCATCTCTACTCTAGATTTATTATCTTTTTATTGAAATTTCATTATCTTACTAGTTATTAATCCAATTTGTTCATATTTTTTGTATTTAAAAACCTATTTCATAAAATTGATGTTTGATACATAATTATCAATGGTCAATTTACTTAGCTAAAAATAATGTGGAGGTTTTCTTTTATCTCATGATTTTTCTTTTCCATCTGATTGACCTTTTCCTCCAACTAGGCCATTTTTTGTTAAGTCTCTTGATTTCAAACATCTCCTCTACATTATTGGTTGAGGTACTTTATTTAAGGATGATATTATTGATTTTCTTTTTATTTTTTTGATAGTGTCCTTGAGAAATTAATGATCTATTTCAATATACTCTTATGAAGATAAATTTCATTAAAAAGGAGTTGACGTTGTCTTGGATGTTATACTCTATATAATCCAAAATTCTCTTATTCCCTTTTAGACCTTTTAGATCTTGAACATTAACTAGATCCTTTAAGATCCATTATTTCACACAAGGATTCTAACCTTATGGGTCACCACATTTATTATTACCTTCGCTATTAGAGTTATTTTTTATCAAAACATGCTTAGGGGTGTTATAAGAGATTTTATATATATATATATATATATATATATATATATTGTATAAACATGGGTATCTATAGCTGAGTATTCCTCAGCCTGACTGGTCTTGCACACTTATAAGGAATATTTATAAATTTCATAATTTGTATGGTGGTTAATTTGGATATTTTTGGAGGTATTAGCCTTAACTTCTCCTTTTAGAGTCATATTTTAAGCAAAAATCCCCTCCTTAACTAATTCAAAAAGCATAATATGGGAATAATCCCCAATATCAAAAACCTTAGCATGGTGATATAATAGATATATCAGATCTTGATGGATTAAAATTTAAAAAAATATAATTTGAACCTCTAAAAATAAGTTTTCCAAAGATAAAATTAAGCATAAGGGTATGTTAATCAAAAATTTAAGGATAAATTGATTACGAAAGGAAAATTGGTAGGATAAATCCACTTTGAATCAACCTTCCAATGTAACATACCTAATCACATAGTGGATAACCTCATTATAGGATGTTTGGATTGAATCTCTTATAATTCTTCCCTAAAATTCAATAAGATTCTATTTTCCTTTTAGGAAATAATAAATATATTCCTCATTATCCTATTTGTATTTGTGTACTTTTAGGCCCTTTGCACTCATATTAGTCACCTAGGTTATACTTTATTCAAACACCAAGATGGAGACACCCCACATTTTTACATTCCAATCTTTCCATCCTTTATCAAATCCAATATAATTATGTGGATCATATCCCTTAATCCTATCCATAGATTCAATTAGGCCTCCCTTATGCAAGCTATTCCATATGGTATATTTCTTATTTAAATCATCATTATTGAGAGGATCCACCCTAAAATGATCACTTCCCATTTTATTTATATTATAAATCCTACTTTACAATCACTTTGATAGACTACAATAATTCCTCTCTACCCATAACACTTTATCCTTTCCAAACCTCACAAATACATCATGTAAGTAAAATCACACATCATATGAAATAATGGTGATGCCACCCTTAATGTGATTGATTATATCTTTATGATATTTGGCATGAGTGTGAGCTTCCTCAAATTTAATGCCATAACCATAATTGAATAAGGGGAGGGGAATAATTGAAGAGATCTCTACTCCTTTGATAATCAAGGAAATGACACATAAAGCCAATATGGAGTGTCATTTAAATATGTAATCCCTAATTAATAATAATTCCCTATGTATGATACTCATGAGTATAAAATTGATCCACAATAAAATATCTAAAATAATTATTGATGATTTCTAATTGAATTTTATCACACACATCATTCAAGAGATCTTGGTTGCTAAACCATTTAATAAGGCTATGAGAATTGAACCCTTTACTTTTGAACCTATCAACAACCTTGTTCTCTTTATGTATAAATATGGTTTATAATGGTATTTTTAAAGGATTTTCATGATATAAAGAGCTTCATCCACTATGTTTTCAATAGTCCAACTCAGGATGTGTTTCTTGGTAAGATAGTTTAGTATAATCAAAAATCACTTTCAATGGAAAGTTGAGTGATTTTCAATTTCTTGGATAGCTATAAGCCTTAGAAGATAGCTCTATCTTTTATTATATGTTTAGTTTGAAGGCCTAGGCTTCCAGCATAAATTGTTATCAATAAATCCTTGTTATTTTTAATAATGCCTCCTCAACTTGCCTTCCTCATATTTTATTTGACCCATAAAAGTTTAAGTTTGCCTGTCATTGAGAGGGAATTATCAATTTTACCTTCCTTATTACCTCTTTCTTAGGATCCACCTATTTTATTCCCTCATTACATTGATTCCATATTGATACTATCTTAATCTCTCCTTCTTTAATTTTATCTTTTTTCTTGACTTTGGTTAACTAAAAAAATTTAGTAAGGGATTTATTTATTATAGAGGCCAAACTATTGTTATTCCTTCATGTCATTGAATACTATTTGATGCCTCTCATTACATAATCCTTTAAATATATGAGTAAGATCCATGTTTCATAAAAATTTTAGGCAATCATTGTAGAAGGGGGGTGTGTATTGCAAACAAAAATACATAACTAATGGGGGTAAAACCCAACATACTTAAAACATTATGAAAATAATCCCTCATACATTATAGGCATAGGGGCATTATAAAATAAAATGAATAACTATCTTGACATTTTCTCACAAAGAACACATATATAGGGAATAGGAACTCCTCTCTTTATTAAGTTATCAATTGTGAGGATCTTATTTTGCAATATGAGATAGAGGAATAAGTTGATCTTTAGAATCAGGTCTTTTTTCCATAAACCTTTCTATGGGAATCCATATAGGAATATTTTAAAGCTATCACATACCTATATTTGACATTATAGTTGTCATCCAAAGAGTTATCCCAAATAATTTTAGCTACCTTCATCACCCAACTAATATCAAAACCTTTTAAAAGTTAATTTAGCTTGGATAGGATATTACTTTCTTTCTAGTTTGGATTTTCTAATATTATAGTTTCTCGTGCTCTAATTGGATAATTATCTTCATAATAATCCACTACTCTTTTTCAATACTTCTTTCTAATAGGTTTCCTTATTTTTTCCCATTAGTATAAATAAACTAGATGGGAGTTGAGAATACATGCATCTTCCTAGAATGATGTGCATTCTCTTGATCCAATATTGAAATTACTACCTTTACATTAAAAATTAAGTTATTCGAAAAAAATATAGATGTAAGACACTTTTGGAAGAAAATTAGCTGATGGTAATCTTTCACCATCCCATCTATCTAAGTACTTAGCTTTAATAATTTTAATCCATTGATTTATTTATTTTAGGAACCTCCATCTAATTTTAAAAATTAGGGATTTGTTCATCAACTTTATATTGTAGATGTTGAGTCCTCCAAATCCTTTTATAAGGTAGGTTATGTCCCATTCCACTAGGGAAAATATATTTTTTTCTTTCATACATGTCTTTATAAATCTTCTTTATATTATCTCTATTTTTTAGCATTGATCTTGGACATTTTAAATAAGTACACCATATAAACTAGGAGATTTTAAAGAGTTATTTGATCAACTAAAGCTTACCCACCTAGATAAGAATACATCCTTTACATTAAACTATTTTTCACTAAAATTAATCTAAGAGAGATTTCCATAAGTTAGAGGGAATGTTTCCACAAAATAGAGGCATTTTAGGTTAATTATAGGGCATTTCCTTGATTTGGCATCCAAATATTCTATAGATCTTGTGCTACCTAATCAAAGGAATGTTTATGAAAAAGATAGAGAGATCTTATCTAGATTTATTTTTTAACCAAAATATTATTCATAATCCTTTATAAGTTTATTGATCTATTTTTCTTCCTCAATTGAAGTTTCAGCTAAGATCAGCATGTCATTTCCAAACTAGTAATGAGAAACTAGATCCATTGCTTGGGTCAGTATTATTCATTTTATCATCCCCTTCTAATGGTTGAATAAATTATTCTTCTTAATTATTCAACCATTATAATAAATATAAAAAGGAGATATATTTTTTAAAATAATTTAAGAGTGTTCTATTAGTTGCATAAGTTCTAAGGGAAACCTAGAAAATTATAAGATTCATAGATAATTCTTTTTAATTAAATAAATAATACTTAGGCATGAGAAAACCAGGTTTAAAAGGATGTTTCACAATCATATATAATAATGGGTTTAATAATATAGCATTGGAATCATCCTCATCATTAGTATTATTTTCTCACAAATATAAAATGTATTTTTTATTTATAATTCCTATAATAATTTAGCATTTATTATAGGAGGAGGATGAAGATGTTCATTATCCATAGAAACATAAAGTTTATCAATAGGCTTAGGTAATGGAGTGGTAAAATCTACATGTAAAAGTATACAAGATGGAGGGACATCACTAGAAACAAGAAGTATATCATTGAAAACATAAGCAATATTTTTATTAGCTACTTATTTCATCATTTCCATAATTTTTTTAAAATGAGACATATTTTCCATAGCATATGTTATAAGAGTTTCAATACAATATTCCACATATTTTTCATCCATTTCAATGTCTAAATCATAGTCATCATCAAAATTATACATATCATTCTTTTTATCATTTAAAGAATTATCGTTCATATTTACATTGATAAAGTCCAAGTTAATAATTTGAAATATTAAAAGTATGATAAAAAATAAATAGGGTACAAGAACAAGGTAATTTAGTGTTTGAAATCAATATAGAAAGAATAATAATAAACCCTAAACAAGGCTCCACTAGAAACAAATAAGGGATGGATTCCACACCAGCTCTAAAGGTGGGCTTACCTTAGTCTAGACAAACCCTAAATAAGGCACCACTAGAAACAAAAAAGGGTGAATCCTAATGAGAAGATTTGATAAAGAAAATGGTTTAGGAAACTCTATAAGAAATGGAAAACAACATGAATTGTATAGATAGTTTGTACCATATAATTTTATTCATTAAAAAAAGGTTATGTACTTTTGCTATAAATAATTTATAATATCAAGTTACATAATAAAGCTTTTTTGTATTTAGGACCCAACCACCTACAACTACCCACTTAACTATATACTAAAAACACATTAATAAACATTCAACACTCTTAAGGGGTGTCTAACTAGTAAATGCATGCCTCATATATAACTAATAAATATATATAATAGACATTAGATCACTAGACCCAAGAAAACCCCACCCTAATCTGAAGGAGAAAAAATTATGTTCAAAATAAAATAACTCTAAATCTATTGAATAACACTTACTACAGCCTACTAATCAACCTTATGTATATTTGGCACTGATCAACCTATGTTAACATTTCTACTACATCTAAAACCTAACCTCCTATGATTGTTGCCTTATAACACTAATTGAAATGAATATGAAAATCATCTTATGATTCCAATTCATGTTATCATCCATTCTTGTATTTTATTATAAGCATCATCATGAGAATAGTCAACTACATTGATCCCTATATTGATGATAATTTTGTACCTATATGTGGTACATCTTAATTTATGTGCAGAATATATAATCACTTTAAAAACACTAATGGTGATTATAATGATATCAATGTGTATGACCACCCAAAAATTGATCCAAAACCAAAAAAATGTCTTCCCTTATCAGATAAGAGGTGACAAATCTATGTAAAAAATACACTAGATAACTAGCTTTCTCCTCATTGCAAAAGCTTAAAAAACTGAGAAACTACTAACAAGTAAAGACTCAAAAAAAATAGAAAAAACAAATTTTCCACTACATCATTGTCCTTATATTTTAATTATTATTAAACTTAAGATGGATATTTATAGGCTCTATCAACCAAGTCAATCCCAAGGGACTCAAACCCCAAAACATAATTAGTTTTTCTTTGAAAACACCAATGGTAGAAAAGTGTAGTGTTAAATTCATTATTTTATTATAAACATTTCCCATTTCCAAATTCAAAGGAAACTTCTAATGTCATATGAAAGTGAAAATTCACCCTTTATACATATTTTCACTCTTTATTTTTTTATTTTTACACATTTTTGCATAAAATCACAAATGGAGACTTCCAAGAAAAAGTAAAACCTTTTAAATGGATTTAGAATGGGAAAAACCCTACAAATAAAGTGATAATATTCCTACCTTCATTTAAAAATGCAAATGAATAAAAATACCATTGGCATATGCCAAATTACTTAAAATGATGAGATTTAAAAATTTATTTTTTAGTTCAGCGAAATGGACCTCTCAAAATATTTTGCTCTCAAAGTTTTTAAATTATCATTTTAACCAAGTATTTTCAAAACCACTTGATGTTCGATGCTTAAAACATGCATTTACTCTGTGTGCATGTTAGTTACTTGATTTGTATTACATGCAAAATAAAGAGAACTAAGAGTTGAACTTATTACCTCTTCACTTACAATGTCTTCACTTATTGTTTCAACTAAGTCAATTACACTTATATTTGAAATAATTTTCCAACAAAAATTATTTATCCAAACCTTTGTTTAGCTTTCAAAAATAAAAATAAATATCTTTCACCTATCAATATCTGGTAGTGAAAAATTTAATGACATTATTTTTTTCAATTTACCCCAATAATCATTTTTTTTTGGCACATACTTTGTTTAGTATCATAACTATACCAAATAAATTTTACAAACTCTCATTCACCAAAATAAATATCTATAATTTATTAAAACACCAACAAAAAATATTACTCACTACAACAACAAATATTTTTAGATGCCAATGATTTTTCTTATTTGATCCCACTTCATGCTTTGGAAAGACTTTGGATTTATCATAGTATTAACTTTAGCATTAAAACACATTAATGGCACCGTACAAAGTTATGCTTATTAGTATGTATACAAATAATTATGGCTCATATGTTTTCATGATATTTAATCTTTGTCTATATAATGAATTTTGTAATGTCTAACATTAAAAATGAAAAAAATAAAAATTACAATAATGAAAAAATTTACTTGGGAGTGGATTTATTATTTTCTTAGGTCCACCCAAAATTTTAAAAAAATTGACATCCGCAACAATGGATGGTGGCACTTCTACCTAAGCCAATTAAATCACCCTTTAGCAAATGTACCTCATTTTTTCAAGAGGTTTTCAACATTATCTTACCCTTTAATCATTTCTTCAATTCTTCTCACACCCAAGAAAATAAAAACTTTTATTTTGGAAGATTTCCAATGGCTTTTAACATAAATTTTAATGTGATGCTTCAATTTAATTTTCACCCTCCCAAGAAAAGAAACACTTATAGACGTCAAGGCAAGAAGAGTATATTAGGACCCACTTGACAAAAATAATATAAAAAATACTTAATTTTAATAAGCATAAATTACAGTAGTATGTATTATCAAAGAATAAAAATCCTTATTACTCAATCATTTTAATAAGATTTATTGATCTAATTACACAAAATACTTCTAAAATATTTTTCTTAAAAAAAATCCTTGTTCTTGCTTCTTTTCTAATTAATAACATTCTTAAGGGAAAAAAATCAATGGTAATACAACGATAAAAAGAACTGTATAAAATAAAATAAAAAATGTTATGTACCTAAGGATATTATATATCAATTTAGATGGGTTAATAGAGATGTTGACATGTAGCACACATACCCCTTAGTAATATGGATCCAATATATTAGGATAAATGAGTAATTTGTGGAATCAGTGCATTCAGTGATAATTGGCCTACTTTAGGATTGGGAGGTTACTCATTTATTGTTAGTTATATATAGCTCTATACAAAGGAGATGAATATCATTATAAATTAGGTAATCAAGTAAGTATTGAGTCTTCTATTTGGTATAAGGATATTGGAGGTTGTCCCTTTGAAGTGACATTATGGAGTTATTCTTTCATAAATGATTATTATATGGTGTTTCCCTACCATAATAGTATTATTATATTTTTGCATATATTGAATATTTGGGCATCTTGGCCCACCAATATCTATTTTGTTGTGTTTATTTACATTATATTCTACATATTTCCAATTATTATAAGTGTGTATCATAACAAGCAATATCAGAGCACCTATTTGGGTAAATATTGTGGGTGAAACCCTAATTTTGGTGAATCACTTATATATTTCAATCTATTATGAAATTTTATACCAAATATTTTTTGATGTTGAATAATATTTCAAGGAAGCCATAATATTTTTTGATGTTATGAAATTTTATACCAAATATTTTTTGATGTTGAATAATTTTGGTTAATCACTTATATATTTTCAATCTATTTTGAGGGAGTTATTGTTATTTTAGGGTTTTTAATAAATTCATCATATCTACCACAATTTAAGAAAAAATTTAGTGAAACTCTCATTGATTGAGTATCAACATACATTATGTCTACAGTAAAAATTTTGTAATGTTTGGATAAGTTTTGTGAGATTTATTGTGATTTTATGATATAAATTATTTCTATAGGCTGAAAGTTTTGGATTTTTTTCCACAAACTTTTCACTAAAGTTGAAATTTCATACATGGAAGCTGCATCAAGTTCATCTTTGCATGAGTTATTGAAATTTTAGTGTTTTCTCATTAACCCTATTTTTGTTATTATTGTGGATAATGAAGTTACAAGTATTTTCAAGGGAATATGATATTGATGCTAGATAATGGTGGATCCTTTTTAATGAGTATAATTTTTGAATAATTTAGTGGAAACAATGTTTGTCAATTTTTTTTTGTGGTCATACAACACTTTGGTGGGATGAGCTTGGATTAAAATGATGGAAGTTTTTATCGAAAGAATGGAATAGGTTTTCCTAGATCAATGGGATAAAGAATTTCAAGATGATGAAAATGAATAAGAAGAGAAAAATGATTATTATAATGAATAAAAGGATATAGATGAAAAATTAGTGGAATAAAATAATTAAAATGAGGGAAAACATTTTGGTAATCAAGAAGAATAAATAGTGCATATTGTTGATGATGAGGAGGCTAAAATGGTGTAGAAGGAGAGGTAGAGGATTTTGAAAAGGAAGAAGGATTGGATGATAGGGGTTTGAATATTTTAGCTCTAAATAAATTAGATTCAATGTTTCAATTTCATGGATACATTCAAAAAAATAAGTTCATTGTGTTCATAAACCCTAGCATTAAGTATAACTTCATCAACATGGAGGTGATTTAAAATCTAGATATTCAAACAAATAATATCAAGGAGTCTCAAATAGATGGTTAGAATATTCAATTTTTTGAATATTTAAATCTCACTATGGTCAAATATGTTTTGTATTCATATTTTTATTCTTTGGATATGGATGGTGTGGATATGGTTCTTGGATATCCATGGTTATAGACTTTAGGAATAATCAATATTAATGTTTAGAATAATTTCATGAAGTTTTGGTATGGAAAAAAATGTCACTTTACAATATATCATAGTTGGAAAGGTGCAAAGAATATTCAAGGTAAAACATAAGGATGAAATTGAAGTAGGTGATAAAGAGCATGATGAATATTCAAATCAATATAGATGAAAAAATAATACAAGTAGAAAATAACACTTTATCTATTCAAGAGACAAAGGAATGACCAAAGAAGAAGGTAAAAGAGGTGAATAAAATGTTGATAAGGTCAACATATCAAAAAAAATTAGGTATATAGATAACCATATCATCATGAGAGGAAACAACCATGGAGCCATGTGAGGGAGTGACATAATAATAATTGCTTTGACTATATAGGAAATCAGAGTACTAATCCATATGGCTTACATAAGGAATCAGTAGAACAATCACTATGAATATGCATAAAAACCAAATAAAAACTAATATGATCATGTTTGGAATCTTAATAGTGAAACAAACTATTAGACATGGAATTAGTGGGGAAATCATGATGAATATGCATAGAAGCCACATAATAAATACTATGGTCATGTATGGAATCAGAGTAACACAATAAAATATGGAACATGTGATCAAAGGAGGAATAATTATGCATGGACACAAAGGAGGTATAGTTATGATCATTAATGGAATTGGAGTAGCATAAGGTAATCTAGAAACAAGGTTCGATGGTTATCACCTACCAAGATCACATATGGGTCATTAGATGATCGATCATGGAGATAAGTGTGTAACTATTTGTAAAACACTAATTATTTTTTATCTTATGTTTTGGAGATGAAACATGTCAAGGAGGTAAGGAATGTTATGTAACTAAGTATATGACATATTAATGTATATGGGTTGATGGAGGTGCTGACATATGGAACACATCCCCGTAATTAGTTATATGGGTCCAATATATTAGGATAAATGAGTAAGTTGTGGAATTATTGCATAAGGTAATGGTTGACCAAAATTAGGATTTAAAGGTTACCCATCTATTGTCAATTATATATAGGTCTATATAAATGAGGTCAATGTCATTTTAAATTAGGAAATCAAGTGAGTGTTGAGTGTTCTATTTTATATAAGGATATTGTAGGTTATCCCCTCGAAGTGACATTGTGGAGTTATTCCTTCCTAAAGGAGTATTTTATGGTGTTTCCCTACCACAAGGGTATTATTATATTTTTGCATATATTCAATACTTGGGCATCTTGGTCCACCAATATCTATTATGTTGTGTTGATCTACATTAAATTTTGCATATTTCCAATTATTATAAGTATGGATCATAACACAATATGCCTCTTTATACTACCTTTATACATTTTTTATTTATTAAATGATTTGTTTATATATAGTCTGATGTAATTCTACTATCCATGTTGATGTTCTTATATCCAACCCATGGTCACATGGAATGTGACCTATTGTAGACAATTTGTGCCCAATTTGACTACCATTAGCTCTAACCACTATATGTGACTAGCTTGGCCTATCTATAGTGGCTAATAATATATTTATCTCACTAAACCAATGTCATAGGATCAAATACCAAGACATTTATTCTCTAAGGTAGCCTTATTGCCCTCCTAAAAAAATTTGGACCCTTTGTCACTTTGGGAGACATAATTTGAGATCCATGAAGCCTATGAGGCTCTAGTTTTTTGTGTATTTATGTTTGCACCAAATATATTATGGATATAATTTTGTGACATTTTTATGACCCTTGTTTTTTATATAACATTTATTATATTAGAACCCTATTGAACATCCCATTTAAGTACAATCCTAATATCATATCTTAAGTTCTATTGAGAATTTACATATGTTATCTTCTTTGAAATTACCTATTTATTTGATTAATACATAGTGATGAGTTTATTTTCATAATTTGAGCTCTTTTTTTCCAATATTTTTACTTTTTTCCAAATCTTGTGTTCACTTCCTATTTTTTGTACTTTTGGAGATCCAAATATTTTGATCCATTTGTTGGAATTCAGTGTTTTTTGTCACTCAATGTAGATGTAGATTTATATTATATCCATTATTTTTTAGTATTATAATTTCATTTTTTTTCATTTCTTTAACTATAAGTCAATTTGTTAATTCATTATTCATAAAGTGCCACATATTTCTCTATAGGGGATCACTTTTTGAATTTTTTGGTGCATAAATTATATTCTTTGGGAGGTTATTTCATCTTGGATTATTATGCCAATCATTTTATTATGCTAAAACATTGTAAAAACTATGTCATTATAATCATATAGGGGTTTTTTTAATCTTGTTGAGTGTGTTTTATTTTATGTTCATTCTAAGGCCTTTGCTTTACCTTATTTTAATGTCTTCATGGTAAGATCTCCACACTCTCACATAAGATAAGGATATATTTAATTTAGGAAAAGATATGTTTTTTAAATATGTACACCTTTGATTATTTAAAGACAATAAGAAAAAAAATTAAAATTAATACATGGTGTCACATTTGAAACATTAAATTGACACTATGGACACACATTCCATTAAGCCTCATCCATCCTATGATTCACTAGATGTTCTAAAATCTAGTACATATCCATATAATGCATTTTTAGACTCTGACTTACCAAACATTTAGTTAAATTTAGAATCTAAATCCATTTTTTGCATCAATTACACATTCCACTTCAACTCCACTTGCATATGTGCTTGGGTTATTTGATAATCACACCATATGTTTTGGCTCCTTCATACTCCATATCATAGGTCACCTTAAAACAAGTATTATTAAACACTCACAGGGAATTGTTTGTCATATCCATCATATTCATTGGATTATTTTTCAAGGCATTGGTTATCAATATGTTGTTTCAACTCCATTTGGACCACCTGACATAAACTCAACTCTATTTTTTTATACACTCTTCATGAGGACATTGAATGGAATATGAGTTTTTTCACACTTTCACTTAGGAATGAGAGCCCTAAATTGTTTCTATTAGGAATAATCATTCTAACACACTTGTATATGTAGATATTTTCTCACATGTACCATTTATACACATTTCATCAAATCACATGAAAACATATTCATCTACCAATTTTGTTCACCTAGGATGTATTTAAAATAAATTGTGGTGGAATTATCATCACTCTTTGTGAGGATTATATAGGCAAGGTTCCTCTACCATTCAGTTGCATCATCTACACACTTTTCATACTACATAGTAGTGCTCCATTTTTTGGAGCATATTTGATTGCATTTTTTAACAAATAGATATTCTCCTTTTTGGAGTTATTATAGTGAGAATAAATTTGTTATTTCTCTTTTGTGGTATTTTGGGGATGTCTATTATACTCAAATCAGTCTATAAATTACATCGAAAGGGGGGTATTTTAGCCTCATCTACCTTCATGTGAGAGTGAATTTTATATCACACCCATTTTACTATATCACTTTTTATGTACCTCATCTCTCCCATCACCATTAATGCCATCATTGATATTTTTTAGCTATTTGGTAACCTATTCTATATTTTTAACATCTCCTAAGTCTTGGAGTAGTATATTTGGTACACTTATAAATATATCTTGAGGTTTTTCACCATGTTTTTACTCATATATTTCATATCCATGTCTGAGATTAGATTAGTCCACCTTGAAATATTTGGGAGTGCTTCATTTTTTGGAACAAGTCTTCATAGTTAGCCATTGTGGAATTTTGTAGCTTCAACAAGCTCAACATTCCCACACATCTTTTCCAAAATTTAAGAATAGTTTCTAATCCAACTCTTTTTGGTGGTTTAAAAATTCAAAGTAATTTCTAAGCCAACTTTCTTGGTGTCTTTAAAATTTATAAAAATATTTTTTAGACAACCTTTTTTAGGTTTTTAAAATTACCTATTAGGGTTTTTTTGAGACAAAACTATAATTTTAGTGTCATTTTCTTGGATTGAGTTATGTGATACAGAGATTTACTTTCATCCACTCAACCCATTCAACATTATAATGGGTAGGTATGTTTATACATATTTAAATTGGGTGTTATGAGTATCTTCCTTGTTGTGGCACATACTTATCATCTATATTTAATATTTTTCTTAGTTGATGGCATTTTGATTTAGTGAACTTCTTAATTTTAACACTTTACTTACAATTATTACTTTCTGGCATCCCCAACATATATTAGTGATCAAGTACTAGATTCATACCACTTATATGGTTTTTATGTTTTCACTAGTTGGCCAATACTTTCACTTTTTTGATAGATCAACACACATAGTGCATGCTTCAGTGGTGTATTAACTCTCCCATTGCACACTTTTTTTATGGATCAACCAATCCTCCTTTAGCATACTAATGTACTACATGGTTGTTTTATTGCTTCTTGGGATAACTTGTTGAATATTTTAGTACCTTTAGCCACATGTTATTTCTTTCTATTTTTTGAGATATCCTTGTGAAATAGCTCATTTTTTCTAGTATGTTCTTATTTTACATGGGGACCTCTTCAATCCTAGTTTATAATACCCAATTTGAGAGGATTCTTAACAAGTCTTATTTTGTATAGGTTTCCCTAAGTTTAAATTGATTGGGGTGTTGGTACATTATGTTATATGCACTAATGTTTATTTAAATTAGTTTAGCATATATTTTTTAAATGTGCTCTTAGTCACATTTATTTAGCCTTAGAATAGGATATGTAAGCACTCAATACTCACACCACTTATCAATTTAACCTCTAAGTGGCCCAATCACATGTGCCACTTAAGTGTCCAATATGAAAATGGGATTTTTATCTTGAATAAGATATTTAAATCCCTCATATCCATTTTTATATTGATAATATCAAAAAGGATTGAAGTATATATAATAGATTATCCTTTCCTCATTGTGTTTCTTTTTTACAGTGTTTAAAATATAATGGAGAAAATGCATATGAAGGAGTGTTTCCTTGTATTTAGTCTCTCTGATATATTTCTCTTATTGTTATTAACATACATTTCCAACAATATTATATAGCTAAACCTTTAACGTACCCCCATGGCTAGGCCAATATCTCCCACAACTGATAAATACAATTTCAAGATCAATGAAGCCCACATTTTGTCATCGTATCCAATTATAATTCATATTATCACATGGATATTATTTAACATCACATCCATTTTGTTCTTTAAACTCAACCATGGTATGGAAATTTTAGGACCATCTATTACAACTAAGGAACCCCATGAAACATTGAGGGTCATTGATGAATCCAAATACACATAATAAACTTGCAAAGAAAATTCTTGAGAAGAATATAAAATTATAATTATTTGTTATCCATTCTAAAAAATTAATGAGTATCGAAAAATATCATAACTCAAATATGACATTTTCATGTACAACTAACATGGTATTAAAAAAATATATATCCTAGAGTCTATTGAACTTTTTTATTTCTAGCAACTAATATTTTTAGTAGCTAATATTTTTAGTAACTTTTACATGCAATCTCATATGGGCCTACTAATTATCCCTAATTATCTACATGTATAAATAGATATTAAGGGTAACTTTAAACTACAAATGCATTCCTATTTACATAAAAACTAAATCAATAACGTTATAAAAATAATAGAAAATGTAATTAAAATTTAATATTTAGCCTCTAATTGGTCCACTTAACCCCATAAAAATGTTTTAAAAAATGTTTATAAGTGGTTAAATGGTTTAAAATTACATGGATACCTTTGAAACATTCATTTAAAAAAATTCTCAAATTAATTTCTACATCAAAAGTTATGGCCCCTACAATATATGCTCTTGCATCATGGTTGAAAAGAACTCTACTCATGTGACTTGTTTTGATTAAACTTATTCAATTTTTATTAGTATAGATTATTTATTTATCATTATTAAATATAGGTGTTATCTTATTGTTTTAATCTTTCCCACTATACCAAATACTTGTTGCAACTACCCTATGTGTTATTTACTTTCTTCTTGTCCAAAACCTCCTGGTATTCTTTCTTTCTTATTCATGCATACCTGTTACCCTCAATATACTTACTCTTCTTCTTCATACCCTTCATTATTATATCCATCAAATGCATATAACTTATAAACATTAAACACTAGATAAATATCAAAATTATGTGGAAAATTACA